>CM053788.1:137490915-137495915 GCA_028749045.1 Cupressus sempervirens | reverse complement strand
GAAGTCCCAAAATTATGAAAATGTTATAATGAAATAGATGTAATTAATACGTGCAAGGTACAAGGTACAACTACAAGGCTTCATAAGTTTTCATTGAAGCTTATATTTACCTTTGACATTGTTTTCAAAGGGGGTGATGTGTGTGTAAGGGGGAGAAGTAGTGCATAAGAGATGAAATGCAGTTAATGCTGAATGAATGATTGTGTACACCCAAAGGGGGAAAATATGTATTATTATGAATATGAAATATAAAGGAATAGTGATACAATGAAGTATATCCAAAGGGGAAGCATAAGAATGTTATAGCGCAGAGATCATGAAGTTCTAGAGTACCTGATGAAGTTGAAGAGAAGATGTTTGTATGGCATCTGATGGTTTTCTTCATAACGTGATGTATGTAATAATGTGTTGTCATCAATTCCAAAGGGGGGAATTTTTAGCCCCAACTGATAATATTGATAATGTTTGTAGAAGAGTCATATCAATTTTTATATTGTCATTGATGCCAAGCCTAATTGGTATGACATTATGCTAATTCAACAGAGTGTCATATCATTTGATGATGAATAGGATTTTATTGATGAAGAGGATTTGAAGAAAGTATAATGATGATGCAAGTGTTGATAAGTGTATGGATTTTAATTGGCACTTAATTAGTTAGACTCTAATAGTATAAGGTTAACTTGATTGTTTTACATGATTTAATTAAGTGTTGAGAACATGTAGAAGAAAGTTATGATGTCATAAAGTGGAAGATAGTGGAAGATACTTTGGTCAATGAATGAAGAACCTTAGTATTAACTGAGATACTACAATTCTCACTGAGTACATGAGAAGGAAGTAAATGATTTGTAGTATTAATTGAGTAAGAACAATGTTAACCAAACCCAATAATGACCGAACAAAGTATAGTGTTGACCAAGCAAGAGAAAAAAGAAGAATTTGGAAAAGAATTAATTTGAATCCTACATCTGATAGAAATGAAGATTATTTGATAAGTTTCGAAGATAAGGATAAAATTAGTTACGAGATCAATGATTGGAGAAATTAAAAAAAGATCTGATGAAGGAGATTCGATGATTTGAAATGATGCACAAATTTCAAGGTGAAAACTCGAAACCCAAGAGTCTAGATTCACTGAATCTGATCTAGATAAAGATAACATGATTGTGATTAAGAAACAAAACATGGAAGAGCCTGATGAAGTGGCAAAAGGTTATGTATTTAAGGGATGACTACATTGTTCATTGTTGTTGATCAAGTTGAAGAAGTAAGTTGATAGCCAGACTATATTGTGAAGAACAAGAAAGTGAAGTGATAAATTGATGTGTAAGTGAGTGGATCGGCCAGAAGGCACCATAAGGAAGAAAGAGGAAAGAGGATGAGTGAATAGAGATTTGAACAAACAAAGGTGGTGTTATTTTAAATAGATCATTTCACTGTTACTCTCTAACCATTGTAGCAGAGAATCTCTTAACTGAGTGGACCTAACAAATCTTATTTGGAAATCCATTATATGGTGACATTCTATTGAATATTTTGTAAGTCCTTTAGAGAAGGTCGGTCTATATATTTTAGGAGTGATAAGGTCTAGATGATCTTTAGTGTAAATCCTCTAACAAGGTCACATTAACAATGAGTGTGTAACCTTTAACAAGGTTGGCTCCTAACAGAAATCACTTCAGAAGAGTGAAATTTTTGGGTTGTCAATCCCAGGTGGTTTTTCCCTTAATAGGGTTTCCATGTTAAAATACTCATGTTAAATTGTGCGAATGTTGATTGTGTTCATTTAATGTTTACATTTTATTGTTGCAACTCTATATCCATAGAAATTTTACTCTCATACTCAATATATGAAGTTAACACTTTACAATGAAGATCAAATTGAATATTTTATTTATTTGTACCGAATTGTTTAGTTGAAAGTTTAAAGTGTCAAGATTGTTGAAAAATGTTTAAAGGCATGTAGGGTAGCTAGTTATAATTGATTCACCCCCCTCTCAACTATCTAATATTGGTAACCTGATCTAAGATTAGTCTTATAAAATATCAATGCCCCTCTCATCTAATCAAATAAACTATTAATCTAGAGAAGAGGGTATCTAGTTTTTATGGTGACCTTTTTGAACATCCTATAATCTAAGCATAGCCTCATGATTCCATCATTTTTCTTAACAAATAATAATGGGGCTCCCCAAGGACAAACACTAGGGTAGATGAGCTTTGTGTCCAATAAAAACTTGTAACTCCAACAATTCTATGGTAGTCATTCTCTAAGGTCTATGGATATGGATTCTTCTTTTGGTACCAAATCTATGGGAAAATTAAACACCCTAGAAAGAGCTAAGCCAAGTAGTTCCTATGGAACCACATCTTGATAATTCCTAAGATAGGGGTACCTTTCTGCAAAAGTTTCCTTTATTCTTTCCCTAATCTCCCCGTCATCTACAATGTAGTCATCTTGATACACTTTTTCTTGAGTCTCATTTAGATCTTCTACTTTGATTGCTTATATCTCACACCCTTGATGCATTTTTACTTCATGTAGTAGTCCTTGAATTTTTACAAGATTCACTTAGTCATATAGGCATTCAACTGTCTTTGCAAGATAATCCACTTTCACATAGCCTCATGATTTTGTCATTTTTCTTAATAAATAATAATGGGGCTCCCCGAGGAGAGACATTAGGACAAATAAGCTTCTTGTCCAATAAAAATGTATAACTATACTTGCAACTCCAACAAATCTGTAGTATTCATTCTCTAAGGTCTTTGGATATGGGTTCTTCTCTTGGTACCAAATCTATGGGAAAACCAAATACCCTAGAAGGAGGTAAGCTAGGTAGTTCCTATGGAAACACATCTTGATAGTTCCTAAGATAGGGGTACTATTGTCACAAAATTTTGCACCCTTGTCCAAAGTTTTTACCTAAGGACAACCTTACGAAACATGGAAACAATCTCCAAGCTATGGGACTTGAACTATGAGGTTGAGTCTCCAGAGAAGGTCGGCTTCCTTTGCTATCAAGATGCACCTAACTACCACTTGAGAGGAAAAGGGAGAAGGAAATGCAAGGAATGAAATCTACCTAATCTATTCTAAGGAGGCGATGCACCAAAATAGAGTGTTCAAACCAATCTTTGCCTATATATGCACTATTGAACCATCATAACACCAAAATCTATACACATGCAAACTTGTCTTAATGTAACAATCACATGCAAATCAGAAAACCAAAATAAATGACACAAGGAAGAAGAGAATTCACTTATATATCATTCATAGGCCAAAAGAGATATAGTCATGCAAGATTGTAGATATCTACACTACACCAATGAGAGGAAAATAGTTCTTGTACAATACATCAATGGCTGAAAGAGATAAGGCAGAATGTCATACAGTTTAGAGGCAAAGGGGATTTACAATAGCATGCAAGAGCAATGCCAAAGAAATAGAGAGGGTCCGACCTTAAAAAAAAATTCAAAATCTGCATTTATAGCTCAGGCATAACTGAGATATTTTCTACCCTAAACCAAACTCAACCACTACACCTATCAATTATTGCAAATTTGGAAGAAATATGATCATGGAACAACTCCAAATACCATAGTGACAAGAAAAAACCAAAATCAATGTATCCAACCGTAAGAGATCAAATCTCATGAGATTTGATCATTACATGTAATAAAGGGGGATGGAGATGCATTAATGCCATGGAACAAACCCCAAAATGATGGTTTGCCTCAAAGAAACAATCTTTGTAATGTGCCATGACTGCCATAAATAAATTTGCACTTCTATCAAAAAATGCGAGATGGGATAACACGCAAGTTAACCCATTGCGAAAATCACAGAATTGACCATGTGGAATAGAATTGATCTGCCCAAAAAATGCATGAACCGTTGATGTAGATCTTCTTGTTTGAATTGGATGGCTCAGATGTTGCAATAAAATCCCCAATGCTTGATTAAAACATAGCCCTCAATCAATATTTTCTTTATATCAAATGGATGGCTGAGATGAAGTAAGGAATCTCCAAAGATGCATCTAAATCTGATGGTTATCACATCTTCATAAAAGGGCCAAGGAAGGGTGCAAAAATATGAGAGCCATTAGATCAAAAGCATCACAACAAGATAAAGATTCACCACACCATGACCCACAAAAGGGAAGGACCCACCTACCACATGGCAAGTGCTCGCTATGTTGCATGAAATAACTACCTTGCAACTTTGCAAAGCAACATAGCGACAACCATAGATGACCCTTGATTTGATGGTGAGTAAAATACACTGAAGGAACTGACCCACCACTTGGCACTAATTCATTTGTTGGCACATTTCCCAATACGTGATTGAAGAGGCAGCATACAATTTCATGATTTTGCGAAAGTAAGAAAAGTCACTTCTCAAAATAGCAAAAATGGTCAACACGAAATGTTAACCCTGACAGGAAACATGCGTTAACCCGCAACTCAACACATGAAGAAAAAATGAGCCAACTTGGCACATCAACAAGCTAAAATAGCTTGGCACATGAAGAAACCAAGCCAACTCAACACATGAAGGAAAAATGTTAGCACTAGATGTTAACCTAACTAAAAAGCATGTTAACACATATCAAAGAATCCAGCCCATTGAAGATGTCTCAGATCAGTTATTGATGATGGGATGAATGGGGGGCAAAAATGGCCAATAGGTACCTTTCCACAAAAGTTTCCTTTATTCCTTCCCTAATCTCCCCATCATCTAAAATGTAATCATCTTGGTGCACTTTTTCTTGAGTCTCATTTAGATATTATGTTTTTATTGCTTATATCTCACACCCTTTTCTTCTACATCTCTTAAGTTTCATGGCTGATATTTGATGCATTTCTACTTCATGTAGTATTCCTTGAATGTTCACAAGATTCCCTTAGTCATCTAGGCATTCAAATGTCTTTGCAAGACAATCTTCTTTTGCCTTATGTTTACTAAGACAATTAATACCTACAATAAT
>CM053788.1:137190915-137485915 GCA_028749045.1 Cupressus sempervirens | reverse complement strand
GTCAACTACAAAACTAACTAGACTATGGAATCTTCCTATCAGCCTATCAATCCGACTACAAGTTATCCTAACCTCTAATGATCACAAAAACCTCATTTTTCACTAAACCTACCTTGGCCATGAATTTACATAGACACTATGTGCCTAATCACCCACCGCTCAAATTGACAAACAAGATATTACCCCAAACTTCCCACCGTGAGCTAACTAGATTTTCGATTTCAATTATAATTTTTCTAATTTGACTGGGATACACAATCCTATTTTTATGTAGAGAATTGATCACCAATCTTATTTAAGTTATACCTCTCATCTTAGCCTTACATGGCCTCCCTTGATGGTTCTTTGTATAACTCTCTAGTGTACACCAGGCTGGTTGGAGTATACAAGTGAATAACAACAATTCTTTCAATAACTTCCTTGAATAGTGAAAGTAACAACTGGAAGGTTTTTTCAACCACTTCTTATCTAGTGGATTATACTTACATGCTATGAATGACATGTGAGGGAACTCCCTTGTAACATGAAGCGTGTATACATCCACATGATATGCACGCTTGCTATCATACCATGAAACAAACATAAGGGGGAATAATAAACATTTTGAATAGTTAGCTCAATCCATGATTGGCATGTTTAAGAAATAAGATTCAAGTTCTGCTACAAACCTTTCTTATTCTATCAGACCATTTAATGAAAGGATAACTTATGCTTAATAAACATACCAACTTAAATGAAAGAAATGGTGCAAGGAGATTTACAGTTTTGACTTGATAGGGTCATGTTGCAATTATGATGAATTGTTTCTACTGCTCTAATTCATAAGCTTTGATATATGAGACTTGAAGGTTGTTGGTTAGCTCCTCTGGCAAAATTAACTTCCTTGGATAGGGACAATATTACCATGGCATGGATTCTCAGTGGAAAAAAATGGACAGCAAGATTGGCAAGGGCAAGAAATTGCATCAAGAATGGTGTGTGTGTGTGTGTGTGTGTGTGTGTGTGTGTGTGTGTGAGAGAGAGAGAGAGAGAGAGAGAGCAAGCTCCTATGAGATTGTGATTCTCCTCTATATAGAGAAATGCTTGAGTACTCTTGAACCTGACCAAGAGAAAGGAGATACATGCATGAATGGTTTGCAAGGTGGTGAGTGTGAGTTGAAATTCCTGACAAAATAAATAAATAAATAAATATGTATACACACACACACACACACACACACACACACAAATTGTGTGTGTGTGTGTGTGTATTTATGTATATTTACATGTATGTACACACACACATTTATATATGTATAAATGTACCTACGTACCATGGGTATTATTTATAACATAACACACATGACATCACATGGTGCATAATTCCCAAGTTATATTTTAAAGGTAACAATTTCATTTCTCTTTTATTTGTTTATGCGAATATAAATGTGTGTGAGCATTTGATGACCTAGTTAGCTCACAGTCAACAGTTGGTATTGCCTCATTTGTCCTAGTATGCTTTACCTTGGCCATGGTGATTAAAAGTCATAAATGTTAACTCGATGGCAACTTGGTGCACTCATGCCCTATTCCCTCTTTGTCAATGTTCCCTATCCCCCTTTGCCGCACTCCTACAAGAAGAAATAACACGATGAAAGCATATTTCCACATCATTCAAATACAATTTAGTTACCATAACTAATAACCATATTAACTAACCATTTCCAATTCATGTAATATCCTAACTATTAACAAATATCTTCAATTCTACATGAAACACAACAAATAACCAATATTTCTATTTCATATAGAATTAAAAAAAAGTACCTAATTTAACTAGCCATTTCATATTATCTTGAAATATCAATGGGTAAATGGAATTTTCAAAATCAACAAATTAGGGGATGTAACATAATCATCAATGAATAAAATGAAATATCTTTCACCATACAAAGTCCTTGTTTTAATCAGACCACATAGATTAATATGAACCAAATGTCATATTTTTAAAATTATCTCTAGTTTGCTTTGCTATAGTACATTCCTTGCATAATTTGTTATTAGGATTTTAGATATTCAAAGTACCTCAGTAGTTGAGTGAAGTGCTTAAAGCTTAGGTTGTAGCTTTCAAGTATTCACAATACCTCGATAGGTGAGTGAAGTGATTAAAGCATAGGTTGTGGCTTTCAAGTATTCACAGTACCTCAGTAGGTGAGTGAAGTTGCGACTTTCAGGTATTCATAGATATCTCTATAGGGATTATGGAGCGCAAAGCAGTCCAAAAGTGTCATTTCAAAACACTCACCTGATACTTGATATGTTCATGCATTGATAGTTGTTCACTCAAATTTGACAATACTAGTGGCTAATTGTTTCAACAGTCTTTATGAAATGCCCCAATAGTGGTGCACAAATAAGCTAATCACCAACCAAAAAAGGTAAAAAATGATTGACTATTAGTACATGTGTTTTCATTATTTGAGCTCTTTTAAAAGTAGTAAATGAGGGGTATCTATGACAAAAACCATAACAATTATTGGACCTCCTATCAATAATTGGGTCTTTTCCCCTGAATGGTTGTGATATTATTTTTAGTTTTTTTTTTTCCTTGATTGAAGTAATTTTGAATATAAGCACCAATCTGAAAAAAGTTACCGACTTCAAACATAGTCTATGAGAAGACTCTCGAAAATAGTAAATTAGTTATTTTTTGATACATATTTTCTTTTTGATGAATAGTCCCTTCTCTATTAATTAAATATTAAATTTACTTATTCAGAAAAAAGGGGTTAGGGGATACAAGAGTTCAAAAGGCAAAGCTAGAGACACTAACAACTATTCATGAAAAAAATATAAAAATTGCCTTCAAGCAGCTAAAATGGTGCCAATCGAGGGAGGAGGATCCTGTCGATCATGAAAACCCCAAGCATCAGCGGGGTTGGTGGGTGGCTCAGGAGGAGCCCACCCATCATCAACAACAACATCTTTTTCTTTATCTTCTCCCTCTACCCTAGGAGGAGAAACTGCCAGGTCCAGGTGGGGAAATGACCACTTGGGGTCAGCAGTAGGTGTAGGCCAACTAGAGGAAGCAGGAACAATAGGAGTAGCACCTAGGAACCAACCCAACCCATGCCACAGAGAGGTAGAGCATTGACGATGAGCATCCCAACCACTGAGAGAGTGTTGGAGAGCCTTAGAATGCGACACCTGTGAGTCGTAGGTTGAGGAACTATGCCCCCAACAATGACTATAGGATGGAGTATGATCCACCAAAGCAAAATGAGGCGACAACCGTACAAAGCACATTGCCCCAATGATTGAGAAGCTCTTATAGGTGGGCCACTTCAAGGGCCAGCTTGTTGGCTTGTACTTGTATCTACAACATTACATTATTACATATGCAAGCTTTAGTATACATGGAAACATTTATGTCCAAAAAGTTGTGTGTGAAAAGCACTGCATTTCTATCCTTCCATAGAGTGAAAAGAATCTCCATCCCAAAAGTATGCCAAATCTAGGAGTACTTAAAAGGGATTCTAGGAGAGTCCTCGAGCATAACCATATGCCAAGAAAATAACTTTGGCCTAAAGGACCTAAAAAAGTTATGGATCTGGAGCCAATACTATTGAGCTTTGCGACAAAAACAATATATGTGCAGGAACGACTCAAGTTGCCCACAAAAAGGACAACATGGGTTAGGAATACCCATAGGCTTGAGTTGAGGACCCACAAAAATCCTTGGAAGAGGATACACCAAACAAGTGTGCAATCTTCAACTCAGTGTTTGATACACACACACACACATTTTGATGAATAGTCCCTTCTATATTAATAAAATATTAAAGTTACATATTCACAAAAAAGGGATCAGGGGATACTAGATCACCCCGCAAGAGTTCAAATGGCAGAGCTAGAAACATTAACAAGTATTCATCAAAAATTATTAAAACCGCCCTCTAGCGGCTACAGTAGTGCCAATTGAGGGAGGTGGATCCTATCCATCATCAAACCCCCATGCTTCAATGGGGTTGGAGGGTAGCCCAGGAGGAGCCCACCCATCAACATCAACAACAACTCTTGTTATTTTATCTCTCCCTCCACCTTGGGAAGCAAAATTGCCAGGTCTAGGTGGGGGAATGACCACTTGGGGTCAATAATAGGCACTAGCCAACAAGGAACAATAGCAGGAGCATCGGGGGACTGCCTCGAGCTATACCACGTAGAGGCAAAGCGATGGTGGAAAACATCCTAGCGATTGGGAGAGTGGCAAGGAGCCTGGGAACGTAGGATCCAAGAGTGGCAGGGCGAGGAACTATGCCCCTTTCGGTGACCATAGGGTGGAGTCTAATTCACTGAAGCAGAATCTGACGACACCTAGGAAACCATACACAAAGAATTGCCCCAATGATTGAGAAACTCCTTCAGGTGGGCCACCTCCAGAGCCACTATGTTAGCTTGTACTTGAATATGTAGCATTACATTATTACATATGCAAGCCTTAATATACATAACAACTTATATCTAGAAAATTGCGTGTAAAAAAAAAACATTTCTATCTTTCTAAAGAGTGAAAAGAATCTCCATCCTGAAAGCATGCTAAATCTAGGAGAATTTAAAGGGATTCTGGTAGAGTCCTTGAGCAACACCATATGCCAAGAAAATAGTTCCAGCCTAAAAGGCCTAAAAAAAAATGTATCCAAAGCTAATACAATTGAGCTCTGTGACAGAACCAAAAGACATGCAGGAAAGACTTAGGTTGCCCACAAAATAGATAGTGTGGGTCAAGAATACCCAAGTGCTTGAGCCGAGGACCCAAAGGTAAACCTTGGAAGAGGACACACCAAGAAAATTGTGCAATCTTCAGTTCATTAATGACTTTCTAGATAGTGTTAAACTTGTATCTCCAATTTTGTTGCATGGAGTGGAGGTGTCAGCACTGGTTAAGAGACTCAACCATAGGCAAACGAGGCACCAACCACAAATATCCCATTTTTGGCTTGTAATTGACAAGAGGAGTACACATATACCACTTCTAGTTCTTCCACCAAGGTTTGAGTGGTTGAATGCTCAGCTTGTGAAGCAAGTGAGGAGGTAGAGTAGAGACCAGAAGGTTGAAAGTTTGTCAATATCGAGCTTGCGTATCTTCCCATGATCTCATATTCATGGAGACTGTGGAAAACATATCTTTGGGAGTCCTAATGCCATGTTTGAAAAAATGTAATGCACTAGCACCTTAAATCTTGGCAAGTGACATGTCCTCAATAGAAAAAAAAAGGGTGACCACCACAAATTGTGTTGATTCATGGAAAGCCCATCTCTGAAACCATTACCAACCCATCAAAGCCACAACCTGACAACCTCCCACACTCTCCAAATGCTCTTTACAACAAAAGAGCCTTGGATTTGCACTGATTCTGAGGTGATGAGAAGGGTCTAAAATTCAATCCCCTTCAATGCCAACCTGTTAACTGGGAAACCAAAGGAGATACAATGCCTAAGAAGAATCTTCTAGGACTCATCCCCAAAAAGGGATTTGATAACCCACTTAGCACACAAGACAATACCTTTCTTTTGAGTGGAAATAAGGCCAAGGCCGCAAGATTCCTTGGGCAAGCATCAATATTCCCAAGTGACTCTGTGAAATCCATGATGCTCGATATCCAAAGCCTAGAGGAAATATTTGAGAAGCTTCTCCAATTTGGAGTATAAGGCTTTGGATGGAGCCAAACATGAGGAATAATACACATGGGTAGCAACCAAGACCTTGGAGCAAATTTGGAATTTAACAACCTAAGAGAGAGGCTTGGTAATCCAATAATCCAACTTTTTGGAGATTTTGTCAAGCATGACATTCCAAAGGTCAACAACAAAAGCTTGAAAATAAAAAGGAATACCTAGAAAATGAAAGATTTCACCATGTTGGATCCATTTCTACAGGTATTGAGCAAGCCAAGATGTGACAAAAAGGAAGGACTGTCTATAGCAAAGTGTCTTGTGCCACTAGTTGGCAGACTTAGAATCCAAATAGAAAATATCTAGACATTGGAGCAAATTGGAAACATTATCCTCATCCTCAATGAGAGTGAGGAAGGAATCATAAAAAAAGTGCCCATTGACAAGTTCAGTGGAGGACTCAGGAAGAGAAATGCCTCAAACATGACCAAAGGAAATGGAGTGAGCTAGAAGGTATCCAAACCCATCAGCAACTAGGATGTACAAAGTAGGAGCCAGAGGATAGCCCTGGCAAATAGATCTAAAAAGGCCAAAGACCTCAGATTGCTTGTCATTAATGGTGATGCAAGCAGAAGCATCGCCAAAAAGCATCTCCACAAATTGAAAAAGACAGGTCCAAATCCTAAAGCTCTTAGCATAGCAAGAATAAAGGGCCATTCAATACGATCATGAGCTTTGGCAAAACCAATTTTGAGAAAGAGAGCTTGCTACTTAGACCTATGGGCCCATTCCATGCCTTCCCAGATAACAATTATGTTGTCCAAGATGTAGCAATATTTGATAAAGCTTGTCTACTTTAGACGAACAACCAAGGGTAAGAGATGCTAGATTTAAAATGTGAGGGCTTTGGCTATGATCTAATAGGATACATTTGACAAGGCGACAGGCCTCCAATTATAGATATCTTCAGAATCACCAACTTTAGGTATGAATTCAATTTTGCCTTTGTTGATAATGTTACCTAAAAATTTAGATTGAAATGCTTCCAGGTGGACCTTGTGAAGATCAAGTCCAATGGAATCCCAAAGGTTTTTGTAAAATTTATAGGGGAAACCATTGCACCTAGGAGCCTTGTCATCTACCATGAAAAAGACAAAGTCTTTGAGTTCACTAAGGGTAAGAAATTGCTCGTAGAAAGCATGCTGCTCAATCACAAGGTAGTTAGGAGTAACAATGATGCAATCCTTCAAAACTTGTTCCCGCTCTAATGAGTAATCTTGAGCACTGATAACCTTTTCATAATGACGAACAAAGGCTTGAATAATGTCAATAATGTTAGAAAGAATCTATTGCCCTTCCTTAATTTTTTTAATCCCAACTGAAGTATACCAAGCTTTGAGAGCTTGACAAAATTCCTTTGAGGTTTGGTCACCAATCTCAAGCTAGTGGAGATAGGCTTTGGTTTGGTCCCCCCTGGTGGCATAATTGTCAACAACCTATTTCTAATGATAGAGATTGGAAAGCCAAAGTTGTAGGTCTAAATCAAATGGATTCAAGGCCAAAACCTTAGAAGCTACACATAGAGCTTTGGTGGTGGCTTCATAGGATTATCTGCGGTACAGGGCAAGTTGCCTACCATAGATCCAAAGAAATCTTGCCATATGAGTGATAGCATCATTGCACCGTTGAATCCACCTAAAATGGGTGCAGGGCCAAGGCTCTAAATTCCAAACATGCAATATGTGAGCCATAGTGGGTTCATGGCTCAATAATGACGCGTTGAGAAATTTGGAAGGATGCCTCTAAGATGTTTGCCAGGTGACAGTAAATATAATGAGAAAATGATTTGACAAAGTCACATCCAACAAAGGAATGACAGGTAGTTCCCTTTCTTTAGAAAAAGATAAAAAATATTGTACATATATCATCACATTGTCAAGCCTTTGAAAAATCCCATCAGAGTCAGCTCTAAAATTAGACCAAGTATGCCAATTCCACTAGAATGATGGCAATGGCCATTGAGATTAAAAAGACCTAATTTATTGCACATATAGTACCAGACTTCTCTCTCTATTTGTCCACCGAAATGACATAATACCTTCTTTATCAGAAGTCAGCTCAACCATATTGAAGTCCCCACAAACAACCCAGGTGGCAAGTAGCAATCAATCCACCATCCAATGACAAAGCTTGGATCGCTCAACAACATCATTGGGAGCATAAACATTAGCTACCCCAAAAGAATGATTATGTAAGGACAACAAAATCCACACAATCCTGTGCACATGGTCAGAACCATGAGAAATAATAGATGCCAATAAACAAGGTGAAAGGAGAGTAACTACACTACCTTGATCAGCTTCATGCTGGGAAGAAAAAATTGTGTTGTCTGGCCAAATAACACGACACATAATGTTGAGTGAAAATCTTGAAATCTTAACTTCCTGTAGACAAAGGATGTCCAGGATACCAAGTCGACGTCTAGCATCTCACACATAATATTTGTGAGGGAGGTCTCTAAGACCCCACACATTCCATGAGAGAAATTAATGGAAACAATTCTTGCATGTCATCCTCGTCCCCAAGCGAGGAGAAATTATTATGCAAAAACGAATTGGAGGTGAAGGTAGGAGAAGAATCACCACAAGAGATGATTCTCCTCTTCTCTGAACTACCATATGGTTCTTCTCCATGACCATTTGGGCTATGAGAGCATCATAAGGGCTAAGACCTAAGTGGGATAATCATGGAGACCGCTTGTAGAGTGCAGACCCATGTGGGTCGAGAACCACTCACAAACGAAGCCATCCCCTGGTGAACAGGGTTTGAAATGTGTGGTGAGACCATTGGTTTGATTGGCGCAATGTAGAGGTAACAAGAATAATCTCCAACGAAGATTAGGCAGAGGAGGACCCTTGTTGGTTGAATAGAAAGGAACTCTTACCCTTGCACACTATAGTTGTTTACTCATCTTTTTTGGCATTTTTAGCAGGCTTGACCTAGGTCTCTTTGACACGAGCTCGTTTGTGAGGCATGACCAAAGGGTAGTCCTTGATCTTGTGTTCAATTGATTGACACTAATAATAGGTGTTCAATAGGTTCAAATAAAGCATCTTCTAAGCGAAGGTGTGTGCTTTGACCTGAATGTTGACGGTTCCTTTAAGATCACAGGAGAGGTCCACTTCAACACAAACGCTCCTTTAAGGACACACATTAGAGTACTCTGGCTCCATGCAAACCACTTTGCCAAGGGTTTGAGCAATAACATGGATAAACTTTTAGCAAGGTGAAGGGAGAGTTGAAAACTCGTCTGGACTTTTAGTTTCTTGTCATTTGAGAGAGAAATCATGAGACCACCGCTAGAAAACTAGTAGTGAAGACCTAACTAACCAGAGCTCCCTCATCGGCTTGGGAAGGGTTAGCAAATCAAAACAAAAAAAACCTTGGTAAGGTTTTGAATGCCCTTGAGCCGGACTCCACGAGGAGTCTAGGTCTTGGCAACCCATTCTTTGAGCATGCTTTCAAGAGGAGTCTGACCTACAAAATATCCTATCAAGGTATGCTTATCTAACTAGCTAGATGCATCATCAAACTCTTGAATGTTAAGAACAATATCAGGGGAGTTCTTACCTCGTGAAACACTTCCAGAACAAACTTTCATGACCATTTATTCAGAGAGGCACCATGAGCATCCATCACAACAACTCCAACACTAGTATCACCTACTGGGCTAAAGTTAGTTGGAGCCATAGTAAAAACCCTAATGCTCCCACAATTAACATGACACGACAAGTGCAAAACTAGAGATAAATTCAAAAAAAAAAAAAAACTGCAATGCAAAACCCTAGTAGAGTGATTTCACATCCCTCCTCTTCTTTTGTGTTAATACAATACAATGAAAGCAGAGACCCAATTTGGCTTGAAGAAGAAGGGACACAAAAATGGGAAAGATCTTCACAGGATAGCATGGGAAAGATTAATCATTTTGGTGCGGAATTACTAGGTTTATGTTGCCTATATAAGATGGTCATATGTAATGGTTTGGAAAAGTGGCCTAAATCAAGTGGAATCACATGCAAAAGATACAATGGACAAAGTGTTGTTGACTATGTAATATGCTTGCAAGAATATGTTGCAAAGATAATTAACTTTGAGATAGAGAACTGCCCCATGGAGCTAAAATCTGATCATAACCCCATCTTGATAAGGGTGGCCACTCACTTTAAAGATCAACATATTGTCCCAAAACCTTTACAAAAGAGGAAGATGATTCCGATTGGCAAAGTTTTAATGACACAAGAAAACCATGCTACCTTCCAAAACTCTCTTTTGTGGCTGTCTAGGTTTCCAAGAAACCATCCTGAGTCTGATAAACATCATTTCATGGACAAGGATAATCTTGTTCTTACTATCATTAAAGCACTGGAGGAGTGTAAAAGATCTAGGGCCACAAGAGAAGCCAAGAACACTTTTCCGGCCAATCCGTGGTTTGATGAGGAATGCAAAACAGCAAAAAGAAATTGGAAAAAGAACATAAATAAAGAAAGTAGAAAGGAGTATGATCAGCTGATTAAAAAGAAGAAAGGAGAGTATGTAAACAAGAGAAGAATCGAGTTGATTAATCTTGGTAAAAACAACCTCAGAAAGTTTTGGAAAGAACTTCAGCAGAGAAAAACTCAGATAGAGAACAACATAATAGGAACCAAATGGCTGGAATATGCCAAGACTCTCTACGAGTGTGATCTAGGAGAATGTAGAACCATGGAAACAGAGACTACAGGAGAGTTATTCAGCGAAAAAGATATTATCCAAGGCATAAGGAGGTTAGCTGCCGGTAAAGCGCAAGATATAGATGGGCTTCAAGCTGAATACTTAAAATGGGGTGCTGAAACCCTCACACCACACATCACTAAAATTTTCAACAGTGTCAATAGAGAAAGTTTCCCTATAAAATGGACAACAAGTGTGGTGATCCCACTCCACAAAAGTGGAGATATAAATAATCCTTCTAATTACCGAACCATCATGATCAATCCACTATTTGGCAAGTTATTTGGTAGCTTGGTAGAACAAAAAATCAGCAACTGGGCTGAAACGGAAGGCAAACGTGCAATAGGGCAAGCAGGCTTTAGACCAAAACACTCTACTATAGATCATGGCATCACTCTTAGACACTTGATTGAGAAAGTTTAGGACACTCCGGGGAACGAGGCTTTTTGTTGTTTCATGGACTTAAAAAAAGCATTCGACACAGTGCCACGTAATAAATTATGGGATAGAATGGAAGAGTTGGAAGTTCCTAAAGAACTTAGGTCAGCGATTTACAGATTATATGAGCAGGTCAAAGCTAAAATCAGAACGACAGAAGGGCTATCAGAAAATTTTGATAGCAACATCGGAGTTAAGCAAGGGTGTCCGCTATCTCCAACATTGTTCGGGCTCTATATTGACAAGTTAGAAGAGTGAATAAACAAGACCAATGGTGAGGGGGTGCAGCTGGCCCACTTTGTGATAAGATTGCTCTTATATGCAGATGATCTCATAATTCTTGCTAGAATAGCTAAAGGTTTGAAAGAGCACTTGACAACACTAGAAATTTTTTGTCATGAAGTAGGAATGCAAGTTAACACTAGCAAAACCAAAGTTATGATCTTCTCACTGAAGAAGAATAGGAGCATACAAGACGAGTTTCTATTTGAAAATAGACCACTTGAGATTGTGGAAGAGTACAAATACTTGGGCATCGATTTTCATAACAAACTCAATTGGGATACTTGCAGATCAAAAAGGATCCAAGGGGGCTAGAAGGCGTTATACTCTTTACAAAACAAGTGTAGGAACGCAGGATTATGGGATTGGACGACCATGAAAACTCTTTTTGGTTTGCTGGTCACTCCAGTTATTCTATATGAATGTGAAGTGTGGGGAGGTAGTATGTCCGAACAGAAATGGCGGCAAGTAGAAAGAATTCAAAAACACTTCATCACATGCAATCTTAAAGTCAAGACCACAGTTCCGTATGAGATCCTTTTGGTGGAGGTGGGTTCCTTTCCATTAGAAGCTGTTGCTTTGGTCCAGATGATAAGCTACTTAAAGAAAACCCAAGGGCTAGAAACACATCATTGGCCCAAGTTGATCATAGAGGAAAAACTTGTGAGGCGGAAAAACACATGGATGAAGCAAAATGACAAATGGATGCGAAAATGGGATATCGACATCCAAACTTGCATGGATAACATTATAGAAATAAAAAAGTTTGTCAATGAAAAATTTTGCAATATTCTGTGGACAAGACGCATAGGGTGGAAAAAATCTTATTACATTAAAGAATTTAATCCCACTTCTAGTCATGATGAAAAAGCCCATATAAGAACACCTATTAACTGGAAAGCAAAAATTTTGATGGCACAACTTCGAACTAGTTCACATCAGTTGCGATGTGAAACTAGTCGGTGGCAAGTTCCAAAGGAAGAGTGGGCAGACAGAACATGTTTATTTTGTAATATGGGAATAGTTGAGACAGAGCAACACTTTGTCAAAGACTGCCTAGCTTACAATGACATCAGATCTGGTTATACAAAAATACTACAGAACAAGGACTTCAACTATTTATTCGAGGAAGATCAAGTGAAGAGAGCGGCGGATTTGATTACCAAACTTTAGAGAAGGAGAGACAAGTTAACCAAAACTTTACAACTGACTAGTTTCGCTCCTGACTTGAGAGGGTGATTGCATGGGTCCCATAGACTACTTTAGTCTCGTGGACGTCATTAAAATCTATCATATCATATCATATCAGTCCTTGTATTATAGATACATATTTGAAGAAAAACAGTTAGATAAAATCACAAATCAGATTATCACCTACGAAGAAACAAGTTAATCACGAGATTACAACTTATTTAGATTCTCTTCCTCCTTTTTGGAATGTGCGCTAACTTAGGGTCCCATGGACTAGCTTTGTAAACCTGATTAAAATCTCTTATTCATTTATTCATACAAATCGACATATTAATCCTCCCAACTTTCAATGTGCTTCAAGTTGCAAAGTGTTAAAATGGCTCAACTTTCACTTTAACGGATCTTAAAGTGCGATCCGATTTTCATTTGAGAAAACCTGAAGAATTCAAAATTTTAATGTTGACAAATTGTGAGCAATTCTAATTGTTCTACTTGGCTGCCATGGTCTCTGCGCGTTCCAAGCATTTACAATCACATTCCTCATTTGTGACTGTATCTTCCTTCTCCTTAATCCTTGTTTGCTGTCTGTTTCTTCTCTTCATATTTTCGTACCCTTCTTTTTATGCCTCCCTCCCCTTGCTCAACCGCGCATCGCATGATCATTTTATCGCAGCTGATACTGTTAACAAATCATGTATCAAAATGCCCAATTTCTGTAAATATGAAGAAGGCACCTGGGTTTATGACGACAAGAGAAAATATTTGTATGATGAAGACTGCCCATTTCAGAGAAATGCTTGGAACTGTATAAAAAACAAAAAATCCAATATGGATAAAATATTTGGTTGGAAGTGGGTTCCCAATAGCTGTGAATTATCGCAGATTAGTCCACATTTGTTTCTGAGTTCTGTTAGGAATATGAAGATTGGATTCATTGGGGATTCGCTCAATGAGAATTTTATGGTGTCGTTTCTCTGCATTCTTAGAACAGCAGATGGAGGAGTTAGGAAATGGAAAAGGAAGGGTGCATGGAAAGGGGCTTATTTTCCAAATTACAATGTTACTGTTGGGTATCATCGAGCCGTTCTTCTTGCTAGATATGAGTACGTCTACTACCTCATCTTTTCTTGGTTTTAAAATTTGACGAGAGTGGTTGCTAGCCAGCGGTTTAAGTTTTCATGCATTATATCTGATGCTTGACGATCTTATTGCAATTGCGTTTTCAGAAACTATGATCTTGTTATATGTAACACTACGTTTTACGCGTTATTTTTTGAAGATTCATTTATACCTCCTGTACATTTTGGATTAATGTATTTTTTTTTCAATTTTGCATCGGCCATTGTTGGCCGCCAGAGGGCATTCATATCTAAATTAAATTAAATTAAACATTCCTGGGAATGTCTTTCGGTAAATAAACGTGCAGGCTTATTAGGTATGTAGGTTACATCAGGGAAATCTGCTTGGGATTTACCTTTGTTGTTATGCTCTCGATGGCTAGTAATTTTGTTTTCATCAGACACTTGTTCAGCTCCGAGGGTTCTTTTCTACAGGACCTAGAGGCCCTTGATTTCCTTACTTTAATCTAGTACTCCTGATTATTGAGTGAATCTTTTTTCTGCTGTGGGTGGGCATTGAAACTAAACCTCTATGTAGGTCTTGAACTAGATGATTTGATGAGAACGAACCTGATCGATGGTTGAGCTGCCTCTCCTGACTTGGTGTAGTCGACACTCGCTTATCTGAGAGAGTGAGTGTAGAACTTACCCCACGATGTACGTGTTGGGCCAACAGTAATTTACTTTAGTTAGTAGGAGATATCAATAGAATGCCTTTCTCTGTCTCTTATTCTTCATCTAATATTTCTTTACTTCTGGTCATTTTTGCCAACATAATTAGTCCTTATAGTGAACCCCTGATTTGCGGTAAAATGTTCTTGTGGCAGGTTAAATTTTCTCCTATGCTACAATCTTTCAGGAGTATAAATCTATAACTACCACTTTATATGTTAGAGGGAACTTATCAGAAGAATTGTACTCTATAGAATTTGCCATATAGCAAAGATATATTTCGAAATTTCCCAATCCACACTGGAAAGTGCGAGCTTCGTTTTCCAATTTTCCCTCCTAAATACAATTGATCTTTCTATTCTCAAGGTAAAATAGTAATAATAGCATATTCTTTCCACTGGACCTGACCCAAAGAACACTACAATAGGGACAATATCTCTAGGAAAATCATTCAGATCTTTGGATCACATCTTCATGGCCAAAGTTGGCATTCTATTCTCAATATTATCTCCAGATTCCAATTATTCGTACATTTAATGAGACTGTCTTTATTACCATCAGTTATATGAGCTTTGCTTACCTCTTGTCAATCTTGGATGCATTTCTGTCAATTGAGAATAATGAAAAAGCATCAAATTCAGCACCAGGAATTGATCTTAAGGTTTTGCTCTGTATAAAACACAGACTATAGAACATATTTTCTGTAGATGCCTAAGTTGACATAAGATCAGAGGGAAATATCCTTGTTTGTTCCAGGATTTTCAACAGCCTTTATCTATTTTCATTAGCTACCCTGATTGTAGATGCCTTTTTATGTTTTCTCAGGTGCTGCATTGATCTGTACAAAGTCACCTTTTTGCAATTGTATGGATCGAATTCTATTTCAAGCTCTAGTTCTGTTTAACAAATATATATACTGCTTATCGATAGTCAACAAATGGCCATCACGGGCCTAGTAGGCCTTGATTATCAATTTTCTCTACCCGCACACTATTCCAAAGCCCATTTATATGTTAATGTTGCCCAAGAAACAGAAGAGTTAGTCTTGTTCATCAAAAATCTCTGGATAGGATTTTGGGTTATATACATTTTAGTAGTTTCTTCATTAATGGTTGTAGATTTTTAAGTTTTGATGTTAGGAACTCTTCCATGGCTTCCTCATCAGCTTTATATGTTAGGAATTGATGTCCCTGATGATTGCATCCCAGGATGCTTTTATTTCATGCAATTCTGTATATACATTTTCCATTAAGAATTTACTCTTAACTTCATGTTTCATACTTCTAATAATGAGCATGTCCGGTTGTTCCTTAGTCCTGAAGTGATGCTGTGTTATTGGATGCATTTCTGTATGACTAACCAAGAGTAATTATTAGCTATTCCTTGAATGGGTATTTTATAGCCTTGGAATGTGTGGTGCAATATTTGAGTTAGACGTAGACTTGTTTATCCAGTTTATGTGATGCTACAGGTGTTTCCTGAACATAGTAGCATTAGATTAGGTTTGTATAAATTTGGGAGTCTTCTCTGCCCTCAAAAATCAAGGAATGAAAACTTGCTAATAACCTGTAATTTGATCCGGAGAAGTAGGGGAAAGCCTTTATACATCTTTTCATTACAATAATATATAAACTCATATGAATCCTTGTTATGGTTGCTATATTTTGGTCAAAATATATTGGATAGAGCTTTAACATTGGTATTTCTCTCTGAAATGAAATATAGATTTTAAGTATGATAATTGATGTCAACTATATTAAAGCCCAGAGGAATGAGATGAACAAAGCTTGGTTTTTGTATTTATAGCAAGTCCTCAGAAATATTTGTGATTGTATCTGTTTTTGAATTGCTTTTAGAAAAGATTTATTCAGACTTTAGACTATATTGTTAACTTTATGCTTACTGGAATATTACTGATTATTTAAAGGTGGCAGCCTGTAAGTGCAAGAATACATTCAGTCACACTGGGAGTTAAAGGAATTTACAGAGTTGATGTAGACATTCCTGCAGATGATTGGATCAATGTCACAAACTACTATGATGTATTCATTTTTAACACAGGACACTGGTGAGCTTGCTTGTTTCCTTTCTGAATATATTTTTCCCTTTTGTGCAGCAGAATTATAGTTGATGTTAAAGTATTTTGAAACTCAGAAACCATTAGCTAGTCAATTATTAGATACATTTAATTAATTTTTTATAATTATCATTCATTGAAATAATTTTTTATCTGTTCTCCTTTATATCTTTTTAGGCTGTAACAGCAGCATAAGCAGAAAATTCTAGTTACAGTTTAGACTATATTCAAGCTCTTAGATTTCTTTATATATTTTTTTTGTAGATATCTTTATGATTGATCTATATTCAAGCCCTTAGATTCTTGTATTTTTTGTATTAGGTATCTTTATCATGATGTCCTTTACACCAAATTCTTTTTCATCTTGCTCACAAAATCATTCAATTTTCAGAAAATAGTAAATAGCAAAATCAATGTCTAAATCGCTGTTCTGCTGGACTCTTTTTGTAAGCAAGTCTCTTACAGTCTAATTAGGGATGGACTCTTGTTGATGAATAGCTTTTGATCAGATAAACTGGATGATATAACTTGATCTGCCATATATATATATATGCATACATATACTTTTAATTATTCTTTTGTTTATCTTGAAATTATACACACACACACGCACGCACACATATATATATATTGCAGATCATCATATGATACCCTCATATCTGTCATCTTATTTCAAGTATATTGACGATCTGTTGTTACTCCTTTCATGTTCATCTTATTAAGTGATCAGGTAATGATCACATGATTGGAATCTATGTAAGCATTTCACAGATTTGATTATAGTTACCATCTTGCAGATCGGCAATCTTTATATGAGTTTGCTTGGGCAAATCATTAACAACCCCAATTGGTAATATTTGTGGTTGCTATACTAATTGATGATTATGAGTGTTTATATGTCGAGCGGATATGTCTCCGGCTTGAGGAGATGCACCCACTCAACATGTGCCACCTTTTCAAATCATATTAATATCCAATTCTGATCGGGTAAAGAAGAAATAGAAAACAACAAATGTTCTTCCCTTCCAGAGTTCAACAATCAGACTTATTTGTTCAGTGTTTTTAAATATTGAATTATATTCACTTTGCATCAACAGATATCAAGACCTCTTTATTCTGATCATAATCTGCAATAAGAAACAAAGATATGTGAGCTTGGAATTCTGACATTAGAAAGATATATAATAGATCAATCTGATATAAATTTAATTTGCATTCACAACCCAAACCCCAAAAAGCAAAAGAAAAAGAAATTTAAAAAAACTTTTGAGATGTATGGGAACGGAAGTCTTCTAGACATCTTCAAGACGCTTGAGGTACACCTAGGTGTCCTCTAGAAGCTCTAGAGATGCCTGGCTGTCTCCGGACATCCTGATCATGGTTGCAAGATAACCTGCGTCCTAGAGGCATCCCCGTCCTGGGAACATGGGGCTTCGGGGACATCTAGAAACAGTTCTTATGGTTAGGAACAGAAGGGAAAGATAAAATCCATGTTCTAGCATAAGATTAATTTGGGAAACCTAAATTTTTTGGTGGTCTAGCATTAGAAAGTTAAGAGAGTTCAATTTTGTTTTGTTGGCTAAACAACTATGGAGGCTCTTTTCCAAAAGTCATGAATGGGATGAGATTATGCTTAGCAAATACTTTTGCAACCCTTCTATTTCCAACCAGTTTTTGGAATCACAAAATCATCTTTCTAGTTTGCCTTTGTGCAATTATGTACTCAAGTCCAAATTTGTGATATCTAAAGGTCTTGGATGGGCCTTTAAGAATGGAAGGCTCATTAGGTTTTGGAATGTCTTGGATGGGCCTTTAAGAATGGAAGGCTCATTAGGTTTTGGAATGTCTTGGATAAACCTTTAAGAATGGAAGGCTTATTAGGTTTTGGAATATCTGCTGATTGGGCCACTGCTTCCTTATTGAGCTGCCAAATGTTTGTTCCTTTAAGGATACTTGCATGAGGCTTTTTCAGAGGAAAGATAATTGACTATATTAAAATGGCAAATGGAAGGATCTATCCTCTGTGGATTTGGGCCTTTTTGACCTCCAATCTATATTGGAGCACACACATTCCTGTCTCTCTTGCTCTTGATTGGGTTGTTTGTTGGCCTTTGCCTTCTGGGAGGTTCTCTGTTGCTCCTGCTTGCTCTCTTCTTGTTCAACCCATCTCCCCTCCTCTAATCTGGGCTTTGATGTGGAACTCTAAATTTATTCCCAAGGTTACTATTTTTTTGGGCTTCTTATATTAATTTTTTTTTAATCATGTTAACAACCTTTGTATCAAAGGATTTTCCTTGTTTAATTGATGTCTCCTTTCTTTTTAGGATTCAAAGAGTGCTTATCATCTCCTTTCGGGTTGTTCCTTGTGTGGGATGTTTGGATTAATGTTTTTGGCCTTTAGAACCTACATTGGGTCTTCTCCTCTTCTTTGAGTGACTTATGGAGTCAATCATTTGCCTGGTCACATAATACTTTTCTTGCCTTCCTTTGGTCTTTTATTATCCCTAATGTGTCTTGGGGTTTGTAGAAGGAAAGGAACAACTAAAAGTTTATAGATTCCTTATTAAGATCTTCAGTTGTTTCATATAAAATCAGCCATGCTATCAAGGAAAATCTCCAATTGGTATTTTTGAGTCTTAACTTCTCTAATCTGGTGTTGGTTGATTATGATCTTCAAGTTGCTTAGAATTGGGGCCTGGACTATGATATCTCTTGACCAATCAGGAAATCTAAAACTTTTAGTGATAACATTGCTTAGTGTCTTTCTCCTCCAGGTTGGATCAAAATGAACTTGATAGGGCGGCCGAAGCAAATCTGGGGCTTTCTGGCTGTGGGGGAGTGTTGATTTTCTAGAATCTGCTGCAAATGTATTAACACTGCCATGATATTTGGTATGTGTTTTCCAAATGCAACATCCTCTTTAGATATATATTGAGAATAGGTAAGTGAATAGACGAAGGGACATGTCTATTTGTTAATTAGATAATTAATATAATCATATATATATATATATAATATTTATTATATTAATTTCTTATCTCATATATTTATAACACAATTATATCTCATATAATTATACATATGCTTATCCGACAAAAGCTATCAAACATTAACACTCCCTCTTAGCTAGGGAGGATGAACAAAAGACAAATATTACACCACTGGTAGTATTACAAAATTTTAAGGATATCTCATTAGGTACTTCAAAAGTTTTCCACCATACGATATTGCATTCAGCATCATGAGTATTGGCCTCCCATAATATCAATGATATTCACCAAGTACTCAAAAGGTTTTGATATCACATCTGATATCAAGAGCATTGACCTCCCAGAATATTGACATTCGATATCCATCAAGTACTCAAATAAGGTGTGATATCACATTTGACATCACGAGTATTGGTCTCCTAGAATATCATAAGATATTCACCAATTACTCAAAATAAGGTTTGATATCACATATGATATCAAGAGTATTAGCCTCCCAGAATATCAAAGATATTCACCAAATACTCCGAGTAATGGTTTCCGAGAATGTTGAGATGCAAGACATTCACTATTTACTCAATTTATTTGATCTCATAATACAAGTTATTGTAAGATCGTCACCTTACAACAACTTCTCCAAATACAAGTGACATCATTTGGAAGTCGTCACTTCTTCATGATGTACACAGGGGGTAGGCCCATTAAAATCACAGT
Organism: Cupressus sempervirens; assembly: GCA_028749045.1. Taxonomy (NCBI): domain Eukaryota; kingdom Viridiplantae; phylum Streptophyta; class Pinopsida; order Cupressales; family Cupressaceae; genus Cupressus; species Cupressus sempervirens. The sequence goes on along the minus strand of CM053788.1, from coordinate 137,466,011 downwards.
CATAAGGTATATTCATGAATCACAGTCCTCTTGACTGTTATAACTTATTAATCACTAGAGAATCCATCACAACGTGGTTTACTCCCTTTAGATCAATATGATTGAGATCACTGAAGGTTGATTGAATCATATCCTCTATCTCGCTCCCTCTTTTTCAAGGTTGCTTCTAATGAAATGTCAGTCTCCCTCTCAATCTCCCTCTTTTTCCTACAATAACACTCTCAAAGGAAAAGATCAAGGCAAATAGCTCTAATAGTGCATATAGAAATATAAATAAGAATGTTAGTAATTTAACTCATGTCGTTTACTAACAATAACATTATAACATCTCTCTTTATTTTCAATAATAGAATTAAGATAACACAATACTTAATTTCTATATATGACTTCCCCTAAGGTGACATATTATCCTTAGAAGTTCAATATTTATAAACTACATATAACTAAGTTCTCATTTATAAATTAAGATATGTAAAACATAACTAATGATAACTATATGTTTATCGATGTGATATATATATATATATATAATCACCATATATTTAGTGTCATATTACATTTGCATATATGGAGTTCATATATGTATATTTGTTGACTTCATAATCTCAAATAATACATCACATGAAATAAACATATCTTATTCAACCATAATATCAAAGAAAAACTTCAAATATCAACAAACTTACCTTGGTGGGATTAGGGACCCACGTCTTTAACGGACCCCTCGTACTATAAGACTTTAGCACATAAATTTCTGATTTTGTGCGCTGACGTGATTTGATTACTTAACATCCACCTATCCAATTACCTTCGATCATTATTATTTGTTCCCGTCCTTTGTGGGACCCCCTTCTCTACACATTTGTCTGCATTCTCCATGGATGCATAGTGAGGGAGAGACAGGTGCAAAAAATAAAATAAGCATGCCACTGGTGCAAGTGGGAAGACAAACTTTAGTCATCAAGCTCCATCTACCCTCATATGCATGCATATCATGAAATCATCGAATTCTCCTCTCCTTCTTTCAGTCGGTGGTGGTTATTACTAAATTATATAATTCTACTTGTCATGGATATCTCTGCTAAATATGTTCTTTCAACAGGAACTAACATTCTTCATTGATTTCATAATAGTACCTTTATATGGCTATCGTCGCACCATCTATTCTGTCTCCAACTTTCCTCTTATCTTTTGAATCCTCAATTTGCAGACTTGATCTAATTTCCTCGTTTAGTCATTCTTCTGTGCAACCCCTGTCAGAGTTGCTGCTCCATTTTTCCATTATAAATAAGCCATTTGATTTATTTTAAGCCTAGGGATTCCTCCAAAAATTTATCAATGTTACTCTTTGTATATTCATAAATATTTTCAAAACCTTCACGATGAAGATAACCTTAACCATTGCATTTAATGGGACTGCGTGTTTGCAAGAAATTTATCTAAATAAGCCACAAGCATCGGCTTTGATTTGGGACATTTTACCAGCATACCCCTTTAGAGTACTTGTAATTATCGTTTCTCTTGTTTCCCTGCGATTGCTGACAGTTTTGAACATATATGAACCTCCTGATATATGTACGAAATCTTATAATAATATCCTTTGTATCTACCATGATAGATAGATATTGTAGGGTGAACATGATTACATCCTGTGTGATTTAGCATATTTTCAATGATCCATTTTTACATTTGCAATTTGGCTCTGATACCATGTTGATTTTCTAGGATCTGCTGCAAATGTATTAACACTGCCATGATATTTGGTATGTGTTTTCCAAAAGCAACATCCTCTTTAGATATATATTGAGAATAGGTAAATGAATAGACGAATGGACATGTCTATTTGTTAATTAGATAATTAATATAATCATATATTTATTTAATCATATATATATATATATATATATATATATATTTATTATATTAATTTCCTATCTCATATATTTATAACACAATTATATCACATATAATTATACATATGCTTATCCGACAAAAGCTATCAAACATTAACAGAGAGAAGAATCCTGAAGACTTCTGTCAGTGGTGGCACTCCCTTTAAGAATTTAGACCAATCACCATGTTGGAACCACTGCTTCACATTATGACGTTAAACTTGCTGATTCTCAGGGTTATAAAAAAGTGTGGATTGAAGATGACCTAATCAACATATGACAGTGTTTGAAAAAGACTCACCTACTGGGTCTATTGAGACCTTAATAAATGATTAACTACTCTTAATTAGCTCTTTTAAAGATATCTCTGTATACTATATCTTTAGGGAAGAAAATGCTCTGGCAAATTCCTTTGCGAACATTGGCACCATAAGGAGAAATGTGCTCAGATGGCAAAGGAATGACCCCCTTCCGCCTCAAGTTGAAGGCAATATTAAGTATGATTTGCTTCATTGCCTAAGTGGTTATGTCACCTAATTTTCTTGCTTTTTCCAAGACCCTTATTGGTGGTCTGCTGCTAGTCTAATAAATTATGATTAAGGTAACCCCTGCTATTTCATGATAACTACACAGATTGCAAGTGTTTTTCCTGCTTGGGTTAATGTTATAAGGTGGTTTTCTAGCTGATTTTGTGGGCTAGGCTCCTGGTGTGATTTTTAGGCTTCTTTTATCGATGGGTGGCAAGAGGAATATGCTTGAGCTTATAACTCATAATGTCAAAATAAATCTAAAGAGTTGGAGAGTCCTAAAAGAGGATGCTGTGGCTCCCTTGTTAAAACTGTAACTTCAATTATCATGCTGATCTTATTGTACAGATCACACAGATCTGATCTAGCATTAAATATATATATCTTCCTTTATAGGCATTATCGGCGTCTCTTTAGGGATAGTGATTATTAAAGATAACCTTAACTAAAGTTAGTTAATGTCTTTACAAATCATATTCTTCATTGAGCACTGATAATGAGAGTTATATTATAGGGCCGACCTAGATAGGGTCATGTCCCTGCAAGGGACATGCCCTTTGGTTACCTTATATATATGAGATAGAAATGTGGATAATGAACACACAAGTACAAAGAAGTTTGTTCATTAGCATTCTTTGTCTCATTCGAATTAGTAGCAGAACATACTTTATTGTAGAATTATCATATTGTAAAGGACTAATATCCATTTGCAATTGATCAAAACCATCTCCAACACTTTATAGGTTATACTTCAGTTTGATTTACAAGCAGGATATGCAGAAACTTTACATGGTATCAGAGCCTAGTTCCTTCTATAAAGCCTAACAACTTGAAGGCAGATCAACACAAGGCAACAAAATTAAGAGGGCAAGAATATATGTTTCAAAGTAATAGATTGCACTCTCAATATGCTGCAGAGGGGACTGGGTCTGCAAGTTTTCATGCGCGGTTTTCTGCAATAACAGAGAAAGACATAAGTAAAGCCATGAATAATATTGTTGAACCAAATAAAAATGAAGCACTAAGCTGTTGATGCATGTCAAGAGATTGATCTAAAGGTTGGAGTTGCATTTACACGATTTCAGACACATTATTTTCAAGGCAAATATTGAAATCTCGACTTTGGCGTTATTTCTTATGGGCCCTGTCAAACACCAATGCTTGGGTTTTGTGTACAATGACATCTGGAAATTACCACATTTTAAACCAGAGCCATTTTGGATTGTTCAACCACATATTAACAAGAGTGGTTATCAGCTTCAGTTATTATGGGATCGGAACAAAGTATTTAACCAAGAAATATGCAAAGTCTTTCAGAAATTGGTGATTGATTCTGGCTCAGCCAAGGTTGTAGATGTTTCACAAAAGGAAGAACGCAAAAGTCGTCCCTGCGGTTTGAATATTGTAAATTTGCTCAGGTTGCTTTGAGTGCCCTAGGTTTGAGGCCTCATCATGCTATGCAAATAGCTGAGCGATTGTACAGACAAGGTTACATAAGTTACCCTTGAACGGAGAGCACAGTCCACCTAGTAACATTTGATTTTGAAGGTGTTGGTACCCGATATGGACCCAGTATTTAAACTTCCAGTGTGGAATCTTGAACTACTTCGAACCACGATTTGAAGCATTTCAGAGTGGTTCGAAATGGTTCAACTTTGTCATGTAGGCTCATGGTTTATTCTAAGAAGTTCATATGTGCAATTTAGTGGCTTGGGTTTGGCGATTCATTTCTAGTTCAGAGATGCAGTTCGTTAGTTCACAAATTCGAAGGTTTAGTTCGAAGGGTTCAAAGTTCAAAGCCCATTTTAGTTAAGCATTAGAATCTAGTTTTGGCTCAAGGTTAAGGTTCAGAATGATAAGGCATCCTGTTGGTATAAAGTTGACTATTCAAATAACGGATCCCAAGCTTGCAGATGGAAATTCAGAGTGTGGGTTGGCGATTCAATAAGTTGTGAACTTGAGACATTCATTATCCTTCATCATATGCTTCTACAATAGTAGTCATCTTTGTTAAAAAGATTGAACACATTGATCTGTGAATAGATATGTATACCCTGCTCACCAAGAATGGTGAACATAAAGGGTGCAGGTAAATAGTGCAACAAACCTTGAAGGCCAAAATGACTCAATGCATGTCGAATCTCATACCATCCCGAGCATGGCTGAATGAAGAGGCGTTTGTCATCATTTGGGGACAAAATAGCATGTTCAACAAATTACATGTAACATGGCTTACATACTAAGTGATATCATTGCTGCCATATGCCAAATGGAAACATCAAGGTCACCATGAAAGGTTTAAAGGCTTCGAAGCTATTCACAGTTGTAACCCAAGAACATCACACGAACACGATCTGGACCTAGTGGCAGATTTAATATTAAAAACCTCTCCATATGGATCTCAAACACGAAGAAGGAGCTTCTTCTGGCATATTGATTTCCCATTTGAAAAGACCTTCAAATCATTTTGAAGTGAAACTCACCACCAAGGCCGTGTCTTGCGAAAATAGATGACTACTTTGGGATTCAAATAGACATGAATGTTCCCGTTGTCAAGAGCAGAGGCAACAGACAAGCTGTCTTTATCATCAAATTAGCCCGAATACATTGCGATAGCTTATAAAGAGGGATAGTCAATTAAAACAAACGAAATTGGCAAACCGACACACGACAGTAGTATCATGTCCAACCTAAAGCCTTGAGGACAGGAAGGCTTTACATCTTGACGCTACGTATTTCTAACACATGCAGCCTAAAGTTTAGAAATATCTCAAGGAGCCATGTGCAAACCAATCTTTGATGATGTGTCACGCGAAAGCACCATGTCAGATCAAAATGCCTGGCTTTGCAAAAGAATGCGGTGGTATAGGGCCCAAAGGCATTTCACACTATAGTTGGCGGCATCCACAATGAACCTCAACCAAAACAAAGGGATGGAGACGCCTCTCATACCTGCGCATGTACATTGAACACCCTCGGTTTTAGCACAAGTGCTCAATGCAATCTCAGGAATCCATGGTGGCACAATGAATATTTAAAATCAATATTGATAGGGCAGTCTCTGGTTGTCTAACACCCGCAAGTATGAAAGATTTGTAACGTTAAACCCGCAGGTATGAATTGTAGAAACGTGACAGATATATGTCCCATGTCAAACACGTGTGCGGATGTGGAAGTTTTGAAATATATGTAATGAAGATCAAGTTCCATTGTAAATATTGGCAACATCAAATACATTATTAAGCCACGAAGGTTGAAGGAATGTAGGGTGCATTGTGATAGAATTGGTCGACTCTTGTTGAAATCATATGTAAGGACATTGATAGATGCGTGTAGACTGTTTGACAAAATGTCTAGAGTGTTAAGAGATCGAACATGATGGTAACAAGATTAACCTTTGAGCTTTAACGAAATGAGATTCCTAAGCACCAAATAAATCAGTACTCCTCATGCTTTGAATCCATATATATCCTTCAAGATTGGCTTTGTATTAGCAGATAACCCAAGAATATTAAGTGCACGCGAAATGAGTCATAGGTGGTCATGAATTCTAGGATACTTCTGGCAATGAGGATGTGAGTCATCATTCAATTTGACATCTGCCCCAATGTAGTTATACTCCCCCCCCCAACTTTAAAGATTATCTTTCTAAATTGTAAAGAAAAAAGTTAATCATTTTATAATATCTTTAGTATGGTCATTAAATGTTGGAGATTTACCGAAAAGTCAAGGCATCATCTATGTATCGAGGGATAAAAGAGAAAAAAAAAAAGAGGCACCTCCAAGAAACAGTTATCATAGCTGATTAATCTCATCGGAGTTTGGAGAAATTATATAAACTTTTGAGAACAAAGGGAGGGGGTTCCACTTTTCTTTCCTGAGGGCAGACTTGGTGCTACAACGCGAAAGGGAGAGAGCATATTTTGGGACTGTAGAAGAGCAGATCTTTATTTTCTTTTCTGAACTTTGTGTTAGTAAGGAGAGGAAATTTTGATTTTAAGTGTAATGTAAAGGAGGGAAATTCTGTTTTATTCTAGATGGTGATTCTGATGCAATATGTAATGAGGTCTGTGTAATTTTATGCATGTTAGAGAAGGGAGATCTGGGAGAAAATTGCAGACCAAGACTTCAAGTTTTGGGCAATTTTCTTTCCACTGATTGTTATCTTTGTGTAACTTTTAGTTTTCTCTAAACGCATTTAGTGTCACTATTTCCTGAATATATTTGATTTCAAGATACCTTTAAAGTTCCGATTCTTTGCTTTTTCAGGGTTTTCATTCGCTTTGTAATGCAGCATCCAAGCAAATAAACTTTGTGTTATTTTGCTGTTCTTTTCTTTTCAGTTACTTAGTTTCTACATCTATTTTGTGTTTACGGGTAGATGTTTGTAGACCTTTTGTGCTTTCTGGTTAAAAGCATCCGTATTCGAATTCGTTGTAAATCATGTACGGGGAGCTGTACCCGGATAAATTCAGAGGGCATTTATGCTTTTCAAAAGCAAAATGATCCAATTGTTTGTGCTGATTTAGTCTTCTTCTTTGGGCATTTAGAGTTAATTTGTACGCATTTTCTTGGAAGACAATCTGTTCACTAACAAAAGGCACCCTTTCTCTCCAATGCAAGAATCCAAATTGGGGCGATTATGTGAAAGGAATCATGCACAGGTACATGCAGCAAGGCAGATTATTCCTACAGTGTTAGGAATCACACTAATCAGAGGATATCAGTCCATTGATGCAGATCTGTGCTTGCCAGAAATTCGGAGCTTTATAGAGCAGCAAATTACCTTGATTGCAAAAGGCGAAGTTGACCATGGTCGTATGGTTCAACATGCACTACAACAATTCAATGCCAAGTATAAATATTTTGCTAATCAATTGCACCAAATTTATGGCAGCGAGTTTGAGGTTGCAAATGGGAGGTGCATGTCTTCTATAGTTGGTGCTCGAATACATTTGAGATGACATGAAAGAGACAATAGTATCAAGAGTTTGATATATCTGATCTATCTTAACCAAGAAACTATTATTTGGTGGAACTTTAAAAGCATCGATAATTTGCATTGTGGGGATGTTTATGTGTAGCGAAAAACTATTCCGTCTGTCATTGGGAGTATTGATCAACAGAGAAAGTGAAAACATATCTGAGGCAAATAACCAAGAAGATCTAATTTTGTGGCCGCATCCTATAAAATATTGCAGGCCTTCAGCTTTATGCAAAAGGTGTGCAGAGGCGCACAAAGAAAGCCGCCAAATGTCAAAGGGAATCATTTCCAAGAGCATTCGAACATTTCCAGGTGCACTCTAAGCATAGCAGAATATTTTTCTGTTTAAGGTTGAATGTCAATAGGGATATTACATTATATTCATTTCTAAGTATGAGTTAAAGAATTAAAACTGGTTGTATAAACCATTAATTTTGAGATAAATCTGGACTAAGTGACATAAAGAGAAAATTCTCATGGTTTGATTATGACTCGTAACCCCTTGAGAAGTTAACCGTAAACCTTGGCTAGATAACGGGAGGGGACCTTTCAGTGTACACATTGAGAGGGAGTCTTACCAAAAGTAGTTAAACCTAAACTTTAGAGGGAGTAGATAGGAAACTTGTAAACTCTTCACTAAGGGAGTAGATCACATCAAGTCTCATGAACCCCAGTTACTTCAATTTGGTTTGACTTAAAACAGTCATGGATAAATTGAGAACTTGCATACGTGGATTGAATCCACCTTAGAGATGCGCGAACTTAAGAGGGAGTTTATATATGGGCCTACTTTCACCAAGTTTTGCATTATAAACTCCTCCTTTGGGGATTCATATGTATAAGTATTTCTTTTTCAAGACCATATTTAGCTTAGGCTACATTATTGGTTTGCGTTTGTTATAATCATTGGCTATGTTATAGCAAAGACTAAACCTCTTTTATATAGTTAAGTCTATAATTGGATATTTTGCATGATCATGTATTTGATATGTGAATATAGCATAGACCATATTGGTTGCATATCTGGCTAAATTCATCTATGTGATTATATTTTTTATGATTTGTGGATAGTGGCGATCCATGGTTTGAGTCTTCTCGACTCAAGGATTGAGTACTTGGTGGACTTAATGTCCGGATACTAGTACTCGGAGGACTTGGTGAATATCATGTATTTGATATTCGGATACCAGTGCAGGTGACATCATGGATTTGATATCCGATTTAGTACTTGGTGCACTTAATGTCCGGATACTAGTACAAGTGACATTATGGATTTGATGTCAGATTTAGTACTATCTAACTAGAACCAAAATAAGGTATTTATCTAAAGTAGAACCATCAAAGTTTCAAATGCTATTACATTTACAACTTGGAAGATTGCTATGACAGAAGGATACCATTCCATTATTGAAAATGATGTTTGGGAAATTGTTCCAAGGCCATAAGAAAATCTGTTGTTTCTTCTAAATGGATATTTAAAATCAAGCATGCTGCTGATGGTAAGCTAGATTCGTAGCCACAGGATTCTCTTAGAAGGAGGGAATTGTTTATGAAGAAACCTTTGCTCCAAGTTGCCAGATACACCTCTGTAAGAACAGTTTTAGATATTGTAGCATCAAAGGGATGGAAAGTACATCAGATGGAAAGATTACAGAAGAGGTATATTTGGAACAACCTGAAGGATTTGAAACTCATAACCCTAAAATCTTTGTTTGTAGGCTCAAGTATGAGAGAATTGACTCGGATCTTCATTGGTACACAGACTTAGATTGGGCTGGAAGTGATACTGATAGGAAAAGAACCTTTGGATGTTGTTTCAACAATGATATCTTGGATATGTAGAAAGCAGGCATCAGTAGCACAGAGTTCCATAGAAGTTGAATACATTGCTGCAGCAATGGCCTCTCAAGAGGCAGCTTGGCTTAGAAAATTCTTGTGGGATTATTTGGTCAACCCATGAATCCTACTATTATTCATTGTGATAATCAGAGTTCCATTAAGCTTTCTGTGAATATAGTTTTCATGACAAGTCCAAGCATATTGAAATTCCTTACCATCATGTAAGAGATATTGTAGAAAGGAATTTTGTAAAATTAGAATACATTTGTATTGCACATCAGACAACAAATATTCTTACCAAACCTCGCTCTCGAGTGAAGATAGATCACTTCAGGAAAAGACTTGGTATGGTTGAATTATTATACATTTGTATTTTTTAATTCTTAATGAAATAATTTTCTAAAATTATTATTGTCAGGCTATTGACTGTGATGGGCTTCACCATTTGTGTTCATTATCTAAGAGGTGACGATCTCTAAGAAAATGAACACTTGTATAAAAGGCATTATGAGAGATAACGTTCTCTTAGATAATGTGCTAAACAATAGAGATCTATTGCCAGATCTAGATGAGTTCAAGATCACATTGCGATGTAGACATTGTTATGCCTACGAGTCAAAATTTGGATAAAGGAAGAATTTTATTATTCTCCGGACTCTATCTTGTATTTTGGTAGATCTTAACTCAGGATCATATTGTGATATAAGAATGCTAGTACCTATGAGTCACAATGTGGATAAATGAAGAATTTAATTATGCTCTAGATTTTATCCTGTATATTGTATTCTTTGCAATACAGTTATCACTAGTATAAGTGATATGTCATATCACAGGTATAGTCATATGACATAGTATCATGTGTTCAATGATACCACATGCTAAGAAGATTCAGATAGATATAGAGTATCATTCTATGCTTATTCATCGTAATTGATGATGCTAGATATGTTATCTCTCAGTATGATTCAAGTTAGAGGGAGTGTTAAAACTGTAACATCAATTATCATGTTGATCTGATTGTACAGATCACATAGATCTGATCTAGCATTAAATATATATATCTTCCTTTATAGGCATTATCGACGTCTCTTTAGGGATAGTGGTTATTAAGGACAACCTTAACTAAAGTTAGTTAATGTCTTTACAAATCATATTCTTCATTGAGCACCGATTATGGGAGTTATATTATAGGGCCGACCTAGATAGGGTCATGTTCCTTCAAGTGACATGCCCTTTGGTTACCTTATATATGAGATAGAAATGTGGATAATGAACACACAAGTACAAAGAAGTCTGTTCATTAACATTCTCTGCCTCATTCGAATTAGTAACAGAAGATACTTTATTGCAGAATTATCATATTGTAAAGAAGGACTAATATTCATCTGCAATTGATCAAGACCATCTCCAACACTATATAGGTTATGCATTAGTTTGATTTACAAGCAGGATATGCAGAAACTTTATATCCCTACCTAGAGTATCTACATGGTTCAAATCCTAAAGCTTCAAGACATTCTTTGAAGGATGGAAGAATTTGATGCTTTCAGCTTATGGTAAGAGTGTCCAGATTTTTAAAGACCCCATTCTAGAAATTAGTAGCCTCACTGTAAAGGGAAGGGAAATTTTTAGTGACAGGAAATCATCAAAGGCAACCATGCAAAAATTTCTCAAAGTTAAGGAGGCAAACAAAATGATGAGGAAGGCCAATATTGGTTACAAATTTAAATCCCTCAAATCTCTTTGGGTGTCTATGGACAAGGTAATTATGCAATACTTCACCTTAGATGGGAGATATACTGCTGTTTTCAACGTAGACACAAGTAGAAGGTGCCTTTTCCTTATTAGCTACTAGCCTCGTTGGAGTTAGGGATTACAGAGCATGGCAAGAATGCAAGGAACCCCATTTTACATGGGGTTTAATCTATTGAAGTTGATGAACGATCAACCCCACAGCTTCCAAGAATCACCTTCATGCAAACACCTATCACAGAAAGAGAAAAACAAAAGCTATGGAGGTTGGAATTCCTAGATCTATAGATCATACATTTTTGATGAGCAAAAAGAGAAATTGCTATTATCACAAGTGAATTAATATATTACAAATAGATCAATCCTTATAAAAGGAGATCAAAACCCTAACAGTTAAAACCTAGGTTGCATGATAATAATTAATAAAAGAGTTATTTATTATATGCCTAAAGTTTAGCTCAAGTAAAATAGAGATAATAAGTGACTTAATAATTAAATCAATATGATTTAATTAATAAGAAACAACTTTATTACTCTAACACCTCCCCCAAGATAAACTTAGGGAGTAGCTAAAAACCTAGAAAATACTACTAAAAGTAAATTTGGGTCCCAACAACAAGGCCCGATGAGGTACTCAAGTACAACCAAATCTCTGAGAAGAGGAAAAATAAGTGGGAAAAACCCTACTCCAAAAAGAGAGAAATAATGCTGAAAATAACTAGTGAATGACTGAAGAAGCCTCCAAGCTATGGAATGTCTCTAAAGATAGGAACAAAAGATGAACATGAAGAACACCATTGAAGCATGAAGCTGCAAACATTGCCAAATTGTTGATCTGAAGAACCTCCACTATATAGAACATGACTAGGTAGAGAAGACTAAGTCTAAAGAGCTGATCAATCGAAGATGGAAGGTATCTTCATGGCCTCCAAAAATAGGATTGAAAGAATGTCTATATGGTAAATGATCCATCTTGCCAAAATGCACAGGTATCTTGCCACTGTAATCACCTAGTACATAGGATCAAATACTAAATACATAGCTCACTCCATTGAACCAAGAAAGCAATAGAACCAACATAACCCCCCTATAATTCTAAGAGGTAAGACATGAACACTGAAACTGAATGCAATATCTCTTACAGAAAGAAGAACCAGGAACATCGAGGGTACAAAAGAAGTACAAACACCTATAATGGCACATGTCATCGACACATCATGAGGCTAATGTCATAGAAGGAATGCTCACTTGACAAAGGAAGATGACGAATATGGCCAACATGAAACCCCCTAAGACACTTTATAATGTAGTGCGAGTACAAAAAAACACAAAGATGTGCAAGATCCCAAAATGCAATAGAGTGGCACTTTATCTTAGTGCGTTTGCAAAAATACTACAAAAGGATGTCAACAAAGATCAAAAGAGACATAAGGTTAATACAAGAGATAGTAAAACCTATGAAAAATCATCTGAAGCAACAAAATCGATCTCCAGACCTGAAACAACCAAGATATCCACCAGAATGCAAAAAACTGAATGGGATGTGCTTGGAGCAGAATCTGAAAAATAAAATGTCTCAAGATATCAAAGTAATGTGACTTAGACTCGGCTCGAACTCGCTAGTGACTTGACAAAGTGAAAAAAGCTAGAAATTTTGAGATTTTTTAGGATTTAAAGAACATTCCATGCACCCATTATTCAATAAAGCTTAAATGCGCAATGACATCTTGAAATAGAAGGTAATTTGATCACAATGCACATACTTAAAAGTTAAACATACATCGATTACATAAGTACAAAGGTAAATTGCTAAATACTAAAATTTAAATAGTAGCTGAAGGAAATAGAAAAGTAAAACATAGAATCATAGATATATAAAATGATAAATCTATGAAACCCATCAAAATGTATATCAAATCCATGAAATCCAACACATCAATAGTCATCATCAAATGTTCCAAATTCTGATCATATTTTAAGTTAAACAAAAAGTTAAAACAAGACTATAGCTATGGCTCATAGTCCTCATCCTCATCATCATTGTTATCCTCAACGTCATCCTCATCCTCATCCCCAACCTCAACCTCAGGCTTAGTATAATCTATAAAATGCCTCTTAGTAAGGCATCTAAGGAAGGTCTTGGATGACTGATTAGCCATAGCATTAGCTTGTGAGGTGCCTATAGGATCAACTGCAGTCTCTGCCAGTGCTTGTGAGGTGCCACTAGGAACAACTTTAGCTCTCTGGTCTTGTGCTGCTATAGCCACGGCCTTAGCCTCTCTGTTTGCCTCGTCAACCCACTCTAGGTCCTCATCATCAAAGATGGGATCAGTAGCCTCAATGATCCACTTAGACTCTGGATCAACCTCTAAAGTAATTGGAGAGGTGTCACTATTCAAAATCTCCCTAGTCCTAATGCGTAGGTTGTAATGCACAAAGACTAGCTTATTCATTTTCTCCATAGACAACTTGTTACGCCTCTTCGAGTGGATGTGCTCGAACATGCTTCAAGTGCATTCACATCCAGAAGCACTACTTGGCTGGCCCATTATGCGGATGGTGATTTGCTGAAGGTTTTTGGTTGAAGGCTCAAACATTTGCCATCATCTATCTGAATTTTGAAAAAAGGAAAAGAAAAAATATTAGTCTCATTTCAAAATATGAACTTTAAAGCTAGAAATTTAGAAACTAGATTGTATAAGGGTTAAGCTGCAATTTTTACCTGGCTGCAATTTTGTACGATCTTCTTTGCAAATTTGACTTGAAAAAATGGGCCCTAATGCATTATTATAGGCATTCATCTCAAGCAATATATCTATGGCATTAGTGGCCATCTTCAATATCACAGTGTATAGGCCACTAAGAACCTCCTCATCTGCCTTGAAATCTTCACGGAAATAGTATGCCGGATTGAGGTAACTGGTTGTTGCGTGGATGGGATTATGAAGCTGATTTTGCCATCTTCTATCAATTATGTCTCAATAGGGCCATACTTGTCCTCAACTCCCTACATATTTGGCCTTAATAGCCTCTTTTGCCCTATCCATGCCCTCATATATGTAGCCCATGGTGGGCTTCTCCCCATCAACAACTCGTAGGAGGGCTATAAGGGGCTTAATGATCTACAAAACAATTAAACAAAAAAACAATTTAGTGAATGATGAAACTTTGCAAAGTTGCACAATGAAAATAAAGCAAAAATATGTATGAGATAAATTAATTTATAAAATTTTAAGACTAAATTACCTCCACAATCTCCTTACATGGCTCCCAAAAACCTTCTTCATCATAAATGCATTTTGTTGCATCTATCCCTGCAGGGGTGGTGACAAAGGAGGAGGAACTCCACCAACAAACATGCACCTCAAAGTTAACCTTGAATTCAACAAGGATTTTAGTGTGATAAAATTAGAGGCAAATCTTGTGATACTAGGACGAGCCAACTCCTTTCCCTTCATTCCCTCAAAATGCTGAGGACCAAGGCATGATTATAGATGAACTTGCAAAGATTTTTGCCCTTAGCAACACATGATTTCTCCCATTCAAGCTTGCCAATATCCTCTAACATGAGGTCAACCTTACAAAATGGTAATTCAATCTATTTATCCCCCCACTATTAGTGACCTTACAAAATAGGCATTTTGTTTGAGTTCTACCTCTACCTAAAAAGTCTATGGTGTATTTCCAACACTCATCTTTTTTATCGCCTTTAGAGAGCTTGGGTTTTTTACCTGAAGGAGCCATTATGAGTAAGGAAAAATGTCAAGGTTGCTGCAATAAGACATTTTAGACCAAATATTACCATTTAAGAATTGTATTTTATAAAGATCTAAAGTAAAACAAAACCTATAAACATACAAAAAAAATTCATCCAAAAAACCCCCAAGGATAGAGAAAAAAATCATCAAAATCTAAAAAATCAACTCTTACCTCTTTGAAATGAGTTGAGAAGTGTTGAGAAGAGCTCCTATAAACTCCTTGATGATCTATATGCAGGTGTATAGTTGCTCCAATGTCACAAATGTAAGCTTTTCTCCTCTTCCTTTCAGCTAGTTGCAAAACAATGACACTCTATTTCTCTTCTTCCTCTCTCTCTTTCTTTTTCTCACAATAGAGTGTTATGAAAGCCCTTTTAGGGTCTTAAGGATGAAAAAGAACCAAAAAATATATTTATAAAAATAACATTTTTTTCATGTTTTAACCTTTACTGGACGTTGACTACTGTGATCGGGTCATGACTGTCATGACCCATGACTCACGCCTTGACTCACGAGTCACGTGAGTCAGGCTAGTCACACTCCCTGATTGGCCGAGCTCAGGTCACGGTTCATTTTGACTCAACAATCCCTCGCCAATTCGAGAGACTTGCTCGACTTGCGGCGAGTCTTGTTACTCTGCAAGATATGTCTCCTAGAGTGCAAAATAGAACCTTTGACTTTAATTGCACAAAATGACAACCAAACAACATCAAAAGTCCAAATAAATTGAACCATTGGAATGGGCTTAGAACTAGTTTTTCGACGATATCTTCTTTGTAAAAAACAGAGTCCGGATGAGCAAGTTATGGCCAAAAAACCACATGTAGGTCAAAAAAGCGCTGGAAGGGCAAAATGAAATAAAAATTATTGCCTTGGGATATGTGCCAAATTCATTGAAAAGTGTGCCCACACGTACCAAATATTACCTTGGGAAGCATGCCAAATTAGTATAAAATTGTTTCGATTTTCGTACAAAAAACTTGACACATGTCCCAAAAAATGTAGATTTTCATGCCAAAAAATCTCGATTCACATGCCAAAAATATTTAAATCGCCGCCTTGGGAAACATGCGTAATTTGTGAGCATTATTTGTTTGCCTCAGATTTTAACTGTGTCCAAATGAGACGAATTTTATATGAAAATAGGGGTTTTTGGGCGCTTTGAACTCAATGGACATTATGTTTGTTTGGACCCAGAGTGACCCAAAAATTAGTGACCCCCCAGATCCAAAAATATCATTCTGAAGAACCAAAACCTTTTGAAAAAAAAGGTACAAATCTGAAAGCCAAGCCAAGCTTCTCATAAATAGACCAGGGGCATGAAGATCTGGAGTTTTAATAACATGTTGAAGTTGATGAAAGATCAACCCAAGAATCACTTGCATGCAAACACTTGTCATAGAAAGAGAGAATCAAAAGCTATGGAGGTTGGAATTCCCAGATCTACAGGTGAGACATTCTTGATGAGCAAAAAGAGAAATTGCTATTATCAAAAGTGAATTAATATATTACAAATAGATCAATTCTTATAAAAAGAGATCAAAACCCTAACAGGTAAAACTTAGGTTGCATGATAATAATTAATAAAAGAATTAATTATTATATGCCTAAAGTTTAGCTTAAGTAAAATATAGATAATAAGTGACTTAATAATTAAATCAATATGATTTAATTAATAAGAAAAAACTTTATTACTCTAACATAATCCTCCATATCCTAGAGCATGTCAGGGCCCTTCCTCTTATTTTAATGCTAGGATTTGGAAGATGGAAGGGCGGTTACCCTCCTTTGGTTGATGTTGACAATTCAGGGTTTTAAACAATTAATAAATGGTTACTAAAACATGGGATGAAATGGATACTGAAACAAGAGATGACGAGTTGAAAACTTTGGAGAATGAATCTGATTCCCAGGAGATGGATACCTCCCCTCCACTATTTGAGAAGTTTAAGAGCTAAAAAAGGAAGAGGGCTAATGTGGCTGCTCCGGGGTCTAAGGGTTTGGATTATGCAGGTGAAATTTAAATGTGGAAGTGTAACTCAGGGGATGGGGATGAAATTGACTCAAACTTTGAGCACCATAGAACCTCTAGTAGATGTTTTGTGGGGCCTTCCTCCTCCCTACCTCTCCTCCTAGGATTGTTGAGGATAGAAAGATTTGCCCTCCTTTCCCAAGGCAATTATGGAAGGATTACCCTTTCCCAAATTTTGACAAAGAATATTTGGAGGACCTACTCATAGAGGCCAGGGATACTGTTGTTGATTAAGAATTTTGTAGTGGTTATTATTAGACATTAATCAAATCAATATTAATATCCAATCTAGTTAGAGTAGCATTGCATCTTTCCATATTAGGAAAAATGGCAATTTTGGAAAATGTTGCTAAAGATGTCAATATTTTGAAATTAGACTATGAAGGGAGAATTGCTGGGTTCAAGGTCAAGATGAAAAAGGTGAATAAAAATCTGGTTAATCTGACCAATATGAGCTTTAAGGCCATTCATGATGTAGGAGCATCTTGGGTCAACGAGCAATATTGCATCAACCAAAATTATTTCTTCTTTTCTGTACTAGTGTACTGTTCGTGAAGTAGTTGTTGCTGCTCTGGATTTCAAGTTGTGTGTAGTTCACATGACGTCGAGGACCTATCCTTGATTCTTGTCCTAAGTGCGCACGTCCCAATGTTCCTTATTATTCGAGTTCTGTGCTATTCTTTGCGGTCTGTGTTTCTTGTAGTTTTCATCTAGCAAGGCATGCTGTTTCTGTTCGCACAGTTTTCGGCAATGACGTGGCATCTTGTGTAGTTAGGAGCCGACTCCTAACCCCTGTATGGACCTATCCTTAAGTGTGTGAGATCTTATGTTGTCATGTGCTTGGGTTTTGGTTTACTCTTCTTGTAACATACCATTTTTACGAGGCTGAAAATAGAGAACATATTCTAAGATTATAGCCGAATATCATAACAAAATGACATAAAGTAGTCGAATTCCTTAACATCATATAGAAAGGAAAACTATCAACTGGATTCATTATACAAAGATCAGTAATTAGAATTTAGCAACGACTATATCCATTTTATATGAAAGACAACTAATATAGCTTCCATAACCAACTTATACATTTACACTTTGAAAGAAACTAATAATCTAACTATATCGACAACTATGCATTTTAAAGTAACATAAAAAGTATGTACAAGTAAGAGATTAAGAATTCATACATGAAACATAATAACTGTCGATGTGTTGTGTAAGCCTCGACATCTGGTGAAGAGGAGAATCATTAACATAGGCTTAACCTTCCAACTGTAGACCTTAACATATCCCCAAACAATCTCTTACGAGAAAGGCCCTCCCTACCCCGAGTTAGGCTTGGGGCACCATAGTCTTGCCACCCAAGCATTCCGACGTTTGAGTGTCGGCTAAGCAGTAGACAAGGCTAAGGAATTCCTCAATCAACCTTCTCTTTGTCAGCTAGTGTTTACTGCATAGGTTAATTAAGAATTGCACACAGATAATGGACACGAAGACGAATAGCAGAATTCTTCTTATTATTATTCGCATATGCCAGAACATTACATAGGTTAATTAAGAATTGCAGACAGATAATGGACACGAACACGAACAGCAGAACTCTTCTTATTATTATTCGCATATGCTAGAACATTACATTATGCTTCAATGATCTGATCCATACAATGCTTCTCGAAGGGGTTATAAATACTTTCCGAAGAACTTTCCCGAAGGTATCCGTCGGCCAGATACATTATGTCCGCTACAAACTATTTACCCGTCGGCTACATAACAAGAACTTTTCCGAAGGGACCCGTCGGCTGATATACAATTTCCTTTCCGAAGGGACTCGTCGGCTAATACACAATTTCTACTAACGACATCGTCCCCCCCAAAAAGAAAACTCTTCTCCTGACGACTATTACAAAATCTTTGAGACAAATCAACAACCAAAATACATTGACTGACTAACTGGTCTTCAACATTGTCACCTTAGCCAATCTGACATCTGACCCTGATAGCCACCTGTGCCGCTTTCTGCCTTTCCATTCCGAGTACACTGAACCAAGTGTCGCTGCACTGCCTCCAACTGGATGATCAGCTCCTCTCGAGCTCTCTACACATCCACCAAGACAGCCTCACGGCCAACACCTACTCTCAGTGCCTCTGTTACACAAACACTCCATGCCTGCAGCAGTTCTAAGTCTTCTCAACTGGTCAAACTCCCACAATTGATATCCGCAACGACTAGGGGTCCGGCGGGGTCAGGTGCGCTCCCTGTCCCAGTACAGGGTGGGGTTGAGGGGCAGCGCCCCTCGCCGCCAAGACCAAATTAGCACTCTGAAACCCACACAAAACTACATGGAACACACCATTTCTGTCATTTTCTGCCGATTCTACACTCTTTTTGGCAATCGTTGGTTCTTCCTCTACCCTGTGGTATCATCTGATACTCATTCTGAGCATTCTTGATTTGTCGACGTTTTTTTTTTATAGAAAACCTCCTGTGACCCTTCTGTGCTACCAAATAGCAAGTAGAAGTCGTATGCCAAAACCCCACTCTTCAGAATCTGTAATCTTGCAATCCAAATTTGTACACATGATATGCTTGAAAAATCCGTACAATTACCTCGCATTCCAAATTATAATTTTCGTACGCTGTCTTTACTTCCAAATTCCGTACGCCGTATGGCCAAAATCCGCAGTGTCAATGGCTTTCCTCAAAAATCCGTACAACACATGTAGAAATCCGTACTGATCAAACCCCCCAAAATCCGTATGGTCACTATACTAAAAATCTGTACCATAACTTTCGTTGAAAATCCGTACTAGGATACCGTACGGTGATTTCAATAAAGTCCGTACGGTGCATGGTTAAAATAGCTTAAAAAACCGTACATTCATGTGTGAAGGAAACCGTACAATTTTATGCCAATTAGTATGCTCTTGCCAAACTAAAAAATCCGTACGGCAACCTTTACTTAAAAATTGTACATTGCATTATCATTTAAAAATCCGTACGGTACATATCAGACTTGATGCTTTTCCGTACATTGCTCAAAACCTCCAAAAAATCCGTAACAAGATGCAAAACCTGGCAAAATCCGTACATCACAAAAATTCGTACACTGGATTGGAAAATCCGTACACTTCCTTCAAAACCATACGGTGAACATTTAAGAATCCGTACGATGCTTTGTTTCCGAAAATCTGTACAGTAGCTTTTTCATCACTTTTTTTTTTTTTTTTTTTTTCAATAGCAAAGTCAGTTTTCCCTTCGATCGTCGGCATCATCGGTCTGCAACGACGAAGGGGTTGCTTGAAGGCCATTCCTTGACGCAGAAGTCTTCCGACCGTAGTATACCTTCAGCTTCGAGCCATTCATCGCTTGAAGCACTTCCTGTCCATCCAAAGTCCATAATTTTATTGCTCCATTGCCCCCCTCTTCCCGGATTTGATACGGCCCGACCCACTTAACTTTGACCTTGCCTAGTTTGATCTCATTCCGGTCGTCGTACTTCAACACCCACTGTTCGAGTTGAAACCTGCTACGCCTGTTCTGTGTCATCTCCATATCGCCCAGTTTGTTCTTGAAGCTCGCTACCATGGACTTTGTCAGCTGCCCCTTTTGTTCGTCGATAACACATTCACTCTGTACTGCTACAACTTTTATTGAACCCTTCCTCTTTGTTGCCTGTGCAGACCGTATCGTGTGTCTTCCTTGACGCCGGTACCTTTCTGCTATATCTGTGGTTTGACGTAATACTTTCTTCCTGCGCAGTTGTACAGTAGAATCTTTCCTTCTTTTGGGTTCGTACTGTATGTTCTGTCCTTCAGCTTCAGTCATATCCGCGTTTTCTTCTTCGGCTTCTCTGTGTTGCTTCGGACATTCATTTCCTCCTTCGGCTTCTGTGTGTTCCTTTGGACATTCATTTCCTTCTTCTTTCTTACCTTCGTCGATCCTTAGCATATTACAACTTGGAAAGAGCTCGTAATCCTCTATCTGCTAGTGGTAAAGACCATTTACTGAATCCAGATCGTCATCTCCTTCCAATTGTAGGACTCCCTCCTGATCGGGTTCCATACTTTGCCTTCTCTCATCATCTTCTCCTTCGGAATCCGACGATAGAGCTTCTTCTCCAACCATTTGAGTGTGTAGATCAATGACATACTTCCGGCCTTTGCTTTCAAGTGATAAAGTATTTTTCTTCCAATCGTGTTTTGCCTTGGCTTGTATCAACCACCCCCGGCCCAGAATGACATCATATCCTCTCCGCTTCAGTGGGATCATGACAAAGTCCAACAGGAATGGTTGTGTTCCAATCTTCACTGGTTGCGCTGTGAGTACTCCCAATGGCTTGATTCCATGTTGATCGGCTGTTAACAACTGGAAGGTAGGTGGCCACAATGTTGGTTGTCCCAACTTTTTCCAGGTATCCTCTGGCAGCACATTGACATTGGACCCTTCGTCCACAATTGTTTTCGTCAATACAGTCTCGAGAATTCCCATTTCGACGACTGTTGGATGGCGTCCGGATGAGAGGGCTAACAACATCGGATCTTTTGCACTTGTGCCACTTTCCTTCCCTTTTTTGTCCGCTGTACTTGCTCCACTCTCCTGCTCCCTTCCATGTTCTCTTGGTAGTTGAGCAGCGGGAACGATGTTTGTGAGTGCCGATCGGAGCTGAGGCATAGTGAGCAACAGATCATTTATCCTGATGGGTATCTTGGTTTGCAATATTTGCCGTACAATGTTCTGTTCTGCGCAGTTTCGTACAGAGGTACTCGGCGTGTCCTTCAGGTGTGCCGTTCCTACCTGCGTTGCTCTTTGGATCTTTGCCCGTGCATCCTCCAGTCTCTTCTTTTCTTTCGTCAGATCAGGGTGTAGCTTCACCTGCTTCCAAGTGATTGCCAGAACTTCTTCCTCTTCTGTCTCGACGGTAATCAAGTTTACTCCAGACTTTGGACACTTAGCATCGTCATGATTGCCAGGTCCACACCATCGGCATAGCAACTTCGGTGTGTTCGCCGTTGTGCACTCTCGGGCAAAGTGACCCCACAGATTGCATGCGCGGCATTCAACTATCGGCCGACCATTCGCATCATACTGAATTCGACTCCTTCCGCCTGTATTGTTGTTGCTGCTATTGTTGTTGTTTTGACCGTGCCGGTTGTTTCTGTATCCGCCCGATGTGGCACCTTCTGTATGGGTGTTCCCGTTCCCTCCTGACGGGGATGCCTCCTGCGTGAGGAACACTTGCCGTGGTGTTCTTGATTTCAGGTTGAAAGGACATTCCTTTACCGAGTGTCCTAGAATTTGGCAGATCTCACAAAATTGCTCTTTCGGGCAAGATCCCTTCGTATGGCCTTCTTTCTTGCACTCCGTGCACCATAGGTCATTGCCCTTAGTCTCTTTGTTCATGTTCGTGAACTCCATCATCCGAATCATGTCCTTCTGGAGACGGACCTTCTTGTTGCTTCCCTCGTCATCGTCGTTGCTATCTTCTCCTGAAGGCTCATTGTCATTTGAATCCGATGAGCTGGTCTTGTTCTTCTTCTTTGTCTTCTGGTCACTTTCGAGGTTCATTGCCCGATTGTACGCTTCAATGGATGTCGATGGTGGCATGATCTTCATCTTTTTCCGCAGCTTCGGGTGAAGGCCTTCAATGAACCATCTTTTCTGGAGCCCATCTGCTGGTTTATTCTCCATTTTACTGATTAAGTCTTTCAACCTCCTGGCGAAGACTCGTACTGTTTCATTCTTCTTTTGTTTGGTATTGAATATCTCCGCTACAATTTCATTATCGTCGCGCAAAAGTTGAAATTCTGCGATGAACTCCTTAATGTTATCCCAACTGTTTAACTTTTGTGGATCAGTATCAGTAAACCAATCAATCGCAACACTCCGTAGGGTAGCAGGAAATTGTCGGATCCATTCATTTGTATCTGTTATGCCATTTGCCCTCTAGATTGTTTCACATGTTTTACAATGTCGAATGGGATCAGCTGCTTCATCACCATCAAATTTAGGCAACTTTTCCTTCGGACCTGCCATTATCACTGTATGTTGAGGGTTTTGTTGTGTACCTGCGTTGTTTTGCACGCCCGCGCTGTTTTGAGCACCCGCGTTGTTTTGAGCTCCCGCGCTGTTTCCAACACCCGTGCTGTTCTGGACACCCGCATTGTTCTGCACACCCACACTATTTGCAACACCTGCGCTGTTCTGCACACCCGCGCTATTTCCAACACCCGCGCTGTTTCTGGCTTCCGCACTGTTTTCAACACCCGCGCTGTTTGCAACACCCGCGCTATTTGGTGAAGAGGTTTCGTCAATCGAAGCTGTCCGTTCCGGAAGTATATCTCGGATGAAGAGGTCACTCCACGCTCGTGCTCCTTCGGCACTTCGAGCCGTGTGAGTCGATCTCCTTCCGTCAAGATTCTCTTCCCATGGCATATGCAGGTTCAGAAACTCCTCCATCGCTTCTTCCACCAAATCAAGCCGTTGTCGAGTCTCCTTCAACAATCCTTCCGCGCTCTTTTTTCCGTCGGCAATCTTCTGAAATCTCCTTCGACGCTCTATCTGCTGAGCCAGAATTAAATTTTCCTGCGCAACGCGTATGTCATCTTTTTCCTTCAGCTTACTCTTATCTTTGTTCAACTGATTCGGCATTTAATTCATATCCGCTTGCTTGCATACCAGGTCCATCGGGCAACGGCACCAAATGTTTATCGCATAGGTTAATTAAGAATTGCACACAGATAATGGACACAAACACGAACAGCAGAACTCTTCTTATTATTATTCGCATATGCCAGAACATTACATTATGCTTCAATGATCTGATCCATACAATGCTTCCCGAAGGGGTTATAAATACTTTCCGAAGAACTTTCCCGAAGGTATCCGTCGTCCAGATACATTATGTCCGCTACAAACTATTTACCCGTCGGCTACATAACAAGAACTTTTCCAAAGGGACCTGTTAGCTGATATAGAATTTCCTTCCGAAGGGACCCGTCGGCTAATACACAATTTCTACCGACGACAGCTAGCACTTCTGACCTCTAGTGATCAATTGTGGCAAGCATGCCTCTAATTTACCTTGGCTAAGGATTTAGATGGGCAAATGAACAACCCGATCACCATCGATTAACTTGACCATTGAATATACTTTGGACAATCATGAACTGACTTGAACTAAACAGTTTCCTCTTTTAGATGTTTATGCTCTTTGGTTACTGATTCTTAGTTTATTCTTGTAGGGATACCTCTCCTCTTCACCCATCTATACTCGACCTTGCTGGTCTTGGGTGCAATCTAGGAGATAGGCCGATATCTATGTACTCTTTATCATTCAGAACTTATGTACACAAGTCTGATTCTTAACTAGTGTATGGATAATACCACTGTATAAGTCAAATATATCCTTTATGAAATATGAAAAAATATTTTTATACCAACGTTCATTATTAAGCATTGTACAAGTAATTGATCAATAGACATAATGGAGTCACTTCAATTTTGACTCTGTAGGTTTGTACTAGCACTCGAGATGTATGAAAAAAAGAATAATTACATAAAATGGAAAACAAAGCTGATGTTAATACTCTTGAGCCTTAGTATTGGCTATAGTACTTATTCAAGATCGTGGATGCATTTAACAAAATATTCTATCATTCTTTGCAAAATTTATTTGAGAGAATGCAATGTAAGAGACGTACATATAAAATAAGAAATAAGGCTGGTCGAATGATTTCATGACCTAAGATTGTAACTTCGGATTTGATGCTGTGGTTTGGCAACATGGCTCCAACACAAAAATACTGTCAAGCATGGCTGATACTACAATTGAGGTATCAAAATATGATCCTCCAAGTAACACTATTAGTGGAGAGAGACGAGTCTTGGTTCAGAGCAATAGCATGAGAAAATAAATGATTTTCGAATGCTTGACTCTAGCCATGGGGAGAGTTAGTAATGTCTCTTGTGGCTTTATCAGTTACAAGAAGGAATCCCGATCAAAGCCAAATATCGATTACAAGAAGCTTCTCGTAACTTTCAAAATTTTAAAAGAAAAATAAAGCCAATATGAAGGTGGCAAGCACTCATCAATATGGAGCCAAAATTAAGACATAAGGATTATACTTTCTCATGATTTATATATCAAATATATTATATCTATTGTCATCATGCTATTGAATTTTTACCTATAATTGTAATACATATACATATATCTATATGTGCTTAATTTTGAGAGTACGTATAATTCCTTTTTATCATTATATTCTCTAGCATGCACACATATATGTATGTATACATGCAAATGCAATTTATAGATATTAACATAATATCAAGGTGACTATATATATACACAATTGCAATTGTTGACCACTTCCAATGTCTCAAAATAAAAGAGAGGTAGTAGTTCTTTTCATGATATTAAATGTTTAATGTTTTCTCTTGTTTTAAGAAACTACCAAGTAGCTCATGACTGTCTAAGGTGTACTCTATTGCTTAGCCGTTAAATCCTTCACCAACGTAGTTAGAACCCATACCTAATGGTCTGATGACAGACTAAATTGGTGCCCCATTCCTTAAATCTCGTTTAGCAATGCTTCCCCCCCTTCGTCTTCTTCTGCAACCAAAAATGCATATTTTCGCCATAATAACATGTTCCTCCATTTAATTTGGAATATCAAGAAAACACAATAATTGATAACTATCACAATGGCTAACCACCAGTAACATTTCTCTTAAAATATAAGCATTCATTTTTAGTTGAAATAACAATAATCAACTAACAAGTAACAAGTCATTTTCACATGAATCAATTCGGTTAATCATAACTTCCATTTCACAAGAGCATGATATCCAAGAGTTTTTAACTAACCATTACAACGGCTATAAGATTATTTTAAAAGATAAAAAATTTGGGATGTAACACTTTCAAGACTAGACCTATAACGTAATTAAATGCTTGACTAGCTGACTTGTGGCTTAGCTAGCTATATAAGAAGTTTGGTTAGAGGTAGGAAGATAAGATGCAAATAGCAGATTTAGATCTAGAAGATAGAGGATGTGAGCTGAGATTCTGTTTTGTAATCCTCATTGTGTATAAGGCCGCAATCCATGTAATGTCCCCATCTTTAGCAAGTTCCTGCAGTTGGCCAGGTCAGTTCACCATCGTGACCCTCGTGAGCTGATGATAGGACTTGAGGGTCTTAGTTGTGTGGTTATAGGCTTTCCAGCAGCCTATGGTGTGTTTTGGCTCCATTTAAGGGACTTACTATTTATAGTAAGTCAATCCATTGGTTTCGATGAGCTCAGTTGAGTTAGAGGAGTTGGAAGATGCTCTTAGTTTTTATTTCGAGCTTCCGGTTTGGCCTCCAAGAATCTTGGAGGGAGTGTCTATTTATAGTAAGTCACCCTGTTAGGTTCATTCATTGTCTTTCATCATCAGGATCACTTTGGTGTTGTTAGATTTCGATTTTGATGCTTCTTCAGTTGTTTTTGCAAGACGGGTAAATTATTATTATCATTCATCTAAATACACTAAGGTTGCTATTTTTGTTAGTGTTGTTGGTTGGTTACCTCGGTATCATAGCTCGTTGGAACCAAGACAAAAAGTTTTAAATCATGGGAACAAGAAACAATGGCCTTACATGTCAGAATTTGAGGTTATGGTGGAAAAAGTCATTTTTGGAGCCAAAAATAAATTAGTCTATAATGGCTTTTTATTATGTTTTAATATTGTGTGTTGGAAGCTTCTAAGTGAAGTTCATTTGGGAAACTTTGTGCCATTTGGAGATTATAAATATGAACCCATTTGATGAGTAAAACATCTAATTGATTATTTTCTTTTGTTGCCTGCGAAGAGTTTCTGAGTTTGCCGATTTTTTTGCCCTTGCTGAAGTATAAGGGTTTGGAATTAAGAAGTGCCTGGTAATTCATAGTTGAGGTATTCTGAGTTAATTTTGAGAATTGTCCTAATTAAATTATAGTATTTCCCGATTGTTATGTACTGTACCTGGGAATTTCATTGTGGTTGGAGAATTTGTGATTTGGAACGCTATTATTGTCTACTGTTTGACATGGTTAAAGAAGACTGTACTGTGGCTGTCGTTCTTGTATTTGGTAGCGATTTTAGACTTTGTGGAAGGCTGCAATCAATTATTAGGGAGCAACAATCAGGTTTTTAGAGCATTTGCGATCATAAGCGAGGAGCATGCATTTCTGAACCTGCGAATAAATTGGATTATTTCTTGAGAGTTGCAATCCATATTTCATTTGTTAGAAGTCAATTTCCAAGTTCATTATTGCATTCTTGTCAATTACCAAAAGTCAATTTTTAAATTGGATATTAGTAGCATTGCCATCAATTATAGAATTACTTCTGAACTGTTTAGTGGTGTTCATTTGTCCAAATTGATAAAGACTTAGACAAAATATCAAACTGTTGATTAGCAAAAGCAAATTGATGTTTGTTAAGAATATACCCTGTTGAGGGTTTTTACAATCTAGAAGGCCTCATGGTTGGGCATGTTGCTGATTTTATATGTGAAGTTAAATAATTACACCTATTGAATAGCTGCACATTGCATCATGTTCCTTGTTGTGTTTGTGATTAAGCTTCTGTGTATTACTATTAGCAAGAACAGCTTGGGGTTTTCTCCTTGAGATATTCCCTGCCTTGCGTCAGGTGGTATCAGAGTGAGTTCTTTCTTGAGGATCAAATCGTGGAGAACCTTGTTGAATTTGGGTTGTAGGGTGGCAGATCTGATCTGACCTATAACTTGTAGAAGGTTACAAATTTGCAAGAACTATTGTTAAGATAGTTCGTGGTAGAGGAAATGCTGACAATGCTATTATGGACATGTTAAGGCAGATTGTGGCAAGACTTGAAGTCGTTGAGACAGCAAGAGAAGAGGGGTACATCTTGAGGATGTTAGTGATGATGAAGAGACAATATCTAATCATAATCTTGAACTTGAGGTTGAACAAGACAAGGAAAGGCTTTTGAGAGTTTTGTTTAGGGCGAATGCTAGACCTGTTGTTGAAGTTGCTTGCTACGATGGAAGACTTGAGACCAATGTTGTATTGGATTGGATCTCTGAGATGGATAAATACTTTGAGTATGAAGGTATTCCTGATGATAAGAAGGTTAAAATAGCAGTCACAAAGTTGAAGGGTCATGCTTTACTTTGGTGGGATAACTTGCAAATTGAAAGATAGAAAAGAGGAAAAGAAAAGATCAAGACACGGGCGAAAATGATTGGGAAGATGAAGAAGAAGTTTCTTTCTGCTGATTACCAAGTTAACTTGTTGAGGAAAATGCAAAACTTGAAACAAAAGGACATGAATGCGAAGGAATATACTGAGGAATTGTACAAGTTGGATATCAGATCTGGACATGTGGACGATGAAGTTGAGAAAGTGGCTAGATGCTTGAATGGTTTGCGGACATCAATTGAAGATGAGATCAGTTATGTTAAGTTGGATAGTGTAGAGGAAGCATATCAGTATGCTTTGAAAGTTGAAGAAAGGTTGGCAAACATGATCAAAGACAAAGATCAAGAGGTGGCAGATTTCAAAGAAATGGAGGTAGAACCTTTGGAGAAAGTAGCAGATTTGAAGTGCAAGAGAAAGGAAAATCTGATTGGAAAGATGACAATGCTGGAATAAGAGGTAACTACACTAGAGGTAGCTATACTATAGTAATAATGGTAAGAGAGATGAAAGATCTTGGTTTAAAGGTACTTGTTATAAATGTGGTGAAGAAGGACAGAGAACTTTTGAATGCACTAGTTCTAGTAGAAAGGTTGGAGGAAGTGGCATAAATGTTTTGTCTTGTGAAGAAGTTGCTGAAACACCTAATGAACCTGAGAATGGTGAAAACCTAATGATAAGAAGGGTCTTATGGAATGAGAAATCAGATGAAGGACTTGTTTTGAGGAGAAGTCTGTTTAAAACCAGATGTAAAATTAATGGAAAATGTTGTGAAGTGATCATTGATAGTGGTAGTTCAGACAATTTGGCTTCTAAGGAACTAGTAAACAAGTTGAAGTTACAGAGGTTGAGACATCCAAACCCTTATCATGTTGCTTGGATTCAGGATGAACGTAAATTGCTGGTACTTGAACAATGCCTTGTGAAATTTAAAATTGGGAATGAGTATGATGAAGTCTTGTGTGATATTATGCCTATGGATTGTTGTCACATTTTGTTGGGTAGACCTTGGCAGTATGATAGACAAGCATTGCATGATGGGAGATTGAATCAATATACTATTTGGGCAAATGGGAAGAAGCAGATTTTGTTACCTTTGATTGAGAAAATTGATGAGAAATATTGTACCATGTCTAAGAGTTTGCATGGTGGATGGAAATCAATTTGTTAAAGATATGAAGGAATATAATATATGTCTTGCTTTGATTCCTAAAAGTTTGAAAAACAGGATGAACTTGAGCATGCACCTAAGACAAAAGCTTTGTTAGTTGAATCTCAAGATTTTATTTCTAAGGATGTACTTGATGGATTACCTCATGTGAGAAGTATTAGTCATTGTATGGATTTCATACCTGGAGCTAGCTTATCGAATAAAGCACGACATAGACTAAAATAGACAAGTGCAGGCGTTTCTTGAGAGAGGTTTGATAAGAGAAAGTTTGAGTCCTTGTGCAATACTTGTTGTTTTGGCACCTAAGAATAATGAAGAATGAAGAATGGAGAACATGCACTGATTTTAGAGCTATAAACAAGATCACAATAAATTATAAGTTTCCTTTGCCTAGGATTAATGACATCATGAATTGTTTGAGTGGAGCTAGATACTTTACCAAAATTGATTTGAAAATTGGATATCATCAGATCAGAATTAGAGAAGGAGATGAATGGAAAACTACTTTTAAGATTAATGAAGGTTTATATGAATGGTTGATTATGCTTTTTGGTTTAACTAATGCACCTAGTACTTTCAAGAGATTGATGAATGAAGTTTTGAAGAGATTTTTAGGCAAATTTGTGATTGTATATCTTGATGACATACTTATTTTCAGTAAGACAAAAGAGGAACATTTTGAGCATATCAGACAAGTGTTACAGAGATTGAAAGAGGAAAAGTTGTTGATTAACTTGAAGAAATGTTCTTTTATGAAAGAAGAGTTGGTGTATTTTGGTTTTGTGATTTTAGTTGAAGGTTTGAAGATGGATCCTGAGAAGGTAAAAGCTATATTGGAATGGCCTACACCTGCGATTGTTGGAGACTATGGATCATTTTATGGATTGGCAAGTTTTTTATAGAAAGTTGATCAGAAATTCTAGTTCAATATGTAATGCTATGACAAAGACTATGAGAGGATATAAGAAAGATTTCAAGTGGACTCAAGGAGCGAATAACAGTTCTGAAACATTAAAACAAAAGGTTGTAGAGTTGCCTACACTTGCTTTGCCTCATTTCACTAAGGTTTTTCAAGTAAATTGTGATGCTAGTGGGAATGCAATTGGAACCGTTTTGAGTCAAGAAGGAAGACCTGTAGCTTACTTTAGTGAGGAATTGAATGACGCTAGAAGGAAATACCTAGTTTATGATTAGGAATTTTATGCTATTGTTCAAGCTTTGAAGAAATGGAGACATTATTTGATGTCTAAGAAATTTGTCTTGTATACAGATCATAAGGCCTTGCAGTGCATTGGAAGTCAGAACAAATTGAATCATAGACATATAAAGTGGGTAGAATATTTGTAGAATTTCATCTTTGTGTTGAAACATAGAAGTGGACAATCAAGCAAAGTTGCCAATGCTTTGAGTAGGAGTTTTGTAAAAGAAATTCGGCTCCCTCCAAGATGCTCCATGCATCTTCGGTTGGACAATCTTCCTTCAGCCATGTAACTGAAGGAGTTTGCTGATACCATGCATATTCGGCTGGACAATCTTCCTTCAACCACGTAATTGTCTACCAGTTCAAGTTCTTAAACAATTTATTTCTCCCATGGGAAAAGGAGGCAGATTTGATGTCTATTTTATATACCAGTAACAACTTCTTTTTGAAAGATACATGGATTTGTCTTTAGGGATCTCTAAGGCAGTAGGGGACCTGTAACATAGTAGTCAGTGTTGGTAGCTCTAACTGTTGTTGTCTATTAGTGTCAAACTCTTAGTCATTTACAAGGTAGAGTCAGACGGTCATCACTGTGACCGAGCTACTCTACATAGGCTGAGTCATGTACATAAGCAAGTATGTACCGAGCTCTATAGGAGCTGAGTAAGTATATGGTCATCGAGTATTTACTATACGACCTGAGCTCATCATCGACCAAGTAGTTTCCAGCATACAAGTGCCGAGTTACACAGTATGTGTCGAGCACAATACATACCAAGCAACAACAATGCCGAGCGTCAAAAAATAGTAAAGGTTGAGCAAAACAGAGTTTACATAAAAGTCAGGAATGAAACAAATTTTGAGCTAAAACGTTTTCGAACCAACATGAACATGGAAGGAACATTTAATGTTTGTAGAGGTTGTTAAAGAGAGTTTTACGCGTGAGTGACATGGATTACATATCCCTATGTTTGTGATCATCAATTGAGATGGAGAGGCTAATCTTGGAAGCCTCTAGAAAACTCTTTACGGAACTCTTTAAATAGATGAGATCTTAGCTCAGATCAGATGTATAGATACATACAGGGATACAGAGAGTGGAGAAGAAGAAGAGAAGTGTATGAATGCGAACAAGGAGTAATTTGCCAATGAGTGAAGTGAAGGATTGAGATCAGATCAAAAGTCAATGAAAGGCTCTGTTATCACTTAATAGAGCAAGTGACCTAATCATAGCAGTAAAGTGAAAGGGGAAAGACGAGTATTATCAGATCAAGAGGAGAGGATCAGTTCGCAAGGAGAAGACTCGAAATCAGCTTATAGAGCATACTAAGAGTCAGCAACTGAATCAGTTCTAATCGACTTGAATTAGGGTAAATCTCTTAACAGAGTGGTCTTAACAGATTTTTGTAAATCTTCTAATAAAGTACTTACTTTGTTGTAAGTGTTAAATCCTCTAACAAGGTGATACCTAGCAGTCTCTTAAGTTTTTAATAGGGCAGAGGCCTCATAAGGTAGGTCATATTTTATGATCAAACATTGTAACCATAATAGGTTAACTTCATTACTGTAGCAGTGAAGATTTGTGGGTGTCATCCCTACCCCAGTTTTACCTTCACCTTGGAGGGTTTCTAGGTAACAAACATTCTGTTATGGGCTTTCAAACTGGACAAGGTTATTGACAATCAGGCAATTGACATCCAACTCATACTGCAGAAACTTGAGAAAGTGAGACAAGATCTGAAGGATTCCCTACAAAGGAGACATGAGATTGCTATCCAGATAAAACAATTTTCCTATGAAGAAGTTGAGACTAAAAGACTGTTTGAATCAATCAATCCAAATGGCAAAGCATCTGCAGATCTACTTGAAAAGAACAGACTTCTGAATGAAGAAATAAGAGGACTAAAAAGAGAACATGAAATCCAATTAGTAAGAATATGTGAAGTGACTGAGCAAAAGAAGAAAGTTGAAGAAGACAGGACTATAGTTGAGGAAGACAAAAGATTAATGGCTACAAGACTTGAAGAAAGGATATCAGATGTGCAAAAATTCACAAACATCGTGCTCGCAAATCAGAAGTTAAATAACAAGGATGTGGAAATTGCAAATCTCAAATCGCAAAGGGACATACTGAAGAATGAATTGAAAACTAAGTAAGAATCTATGGAGAGATTCAACAAACCTAAAGAGGCAATGATGTACTTTGAAGAACTTATGAAGTCATCTAGATTTATTGATGGGTTAGGACATTCATACATTGAACAAGGAGAATCATCTAGGGATGGAGAGATGAGGAATTCGAAATCAAAGGACAAACCAACATGCTATCACTATGGAAAACTTGATCATGCTACAAACATTTGTCGACGCAAACATGGTATGCAAAACCCCAAACCTAAGTTTATTGGTTACTGTTTTTACTAAAAGAAACAAGGACATCAAATACATGTGTAGGTCAAGAATGAGGAATGCATCGACTACGCCTAGATTTGAAGGATACTGCTATAATTTTCAGAAGTATGGGTATAGAGCATATGGATGCAAATCTCAGAGAAAACCTTACTTGACAAATCAAAGGAAGAACTATGCACCTAAAAAGGCATGTTCCAAATGTCACAAGTTTGGACATTTAAGCAGGAATTGCAGGACTCAAGTACATTCAACAAATCAAACAAAAGACAAAGGCAAAGGCAAAGTGGACATTGAGCAAATCAAGAAGGAAATGGATAAAAAATGGAAAAAGAGAACAAAAGATGGAAATAGTGGAGCAAATGGAGCTGAGGTCAACCAATCCAATGGAGAAGGTGATCATGTCATCTCAAATTAAGCAAGAAAGGTATGTATGGAACTGTATATTTAATTGATATATCATACATCAGTTCCTTTAATGAAACATGGCAAAGTTCATATTTGTGTATGTGAAGATATATAAGAACAAATTTATGAAGGATTGCCAAGCATCAGTTAAATTGTTTATGTTGACTAAACATTGCAACATAGACCTAGAACTTCAGAGGTGAAATGGTAGAGATCGAGTGATATGGAAGAGATCAAGCTATGAAGTAAAGACCTAATTAAAAGGTATCAATATTGACCGAGACAACTGGCTTCCACCTACCTGAGTACACAACACTAATGAAGACCCTAAATCGAACAAAAAAAGGTATATGTCAAAGTTTGAAGACATTATCTCATACCTTGCATACAGATTTCAAGTGTACAGAGCGTTTTGGCAATTTGAGTGACGAGTAAAAGATTTCAAGAGCGATTTTGACAAAGAGCTTGAACAAGTGAAGATCTGAACATTACCGAGTGATTTAGAAGAGAGAGGGATAAGAAGCAATTTCAAACCCTAGCAACAAATATGACAGCTTCATCTACAGCTGGAATGAGCCAAGAGGTTAGTAGAATTCAATTGGTGAAGAATGAGGCTTGTCCTTCACCAAAGTTGTGTGCTATTCTAGAAATTGCAATGAAAGGAGATTCAATGGGTGCGCTATCTTCGATACCGCCCAAAGTTATTATGATCCATGATGTTAGAAGTTGTTACATGTGTAAAATCAAAGAAGTGAGAGACTACGAGATCAGAGAAGCATATGAGAAGCTATTCAATGAAGGTATTTTGAAGGATGAATTCAAAGTTGTTAAAAGGAAAGGGTTAACTTGTGCCCTAGAATTCCCAAGAAATTTCAAGATTGAATGGATTAAAATTGTTCTGAGTAGAATTTATGACATGAAGTATTGGTTACAAAATGGACCTGTGGAGATCACGAAGGAAATGATTCGTAGGGTTATAAGCTATCCAACTCTAGACAAGAAGAAAACCATGTGATGCTTGAGTCGTGAAGGAATTGAAGCAAACATTGGAGCCGAGTGGAATGGACAAGGTCTATCCACTACAAACATTTTTGATCCACTAATCGAATTTGCAATGAGGGTTATAGCTCACAAATTCTACCAATCAAGCAGATTGAATAGTGTGCTTTGTATGGCAGTGGATCAAGCATGGAAGATAGTGATGAAAAATCATGAATATGATCTTGCCGAGCTACAAAAATTGCAACTAGCAGAGAATCTGTCATCTATAAGGAAAGTGAAGAATTCAATGTGTAAGTTTGGATCCCTCATTATATGTATTTTCTTTTATATCCAGAAGTATTTTCATGGTGTTGGTAATGTTGTTTGGGAACAAGACAGACCAGTAACGAGACACAAATGAATACATTACATAATTGGGAATAAATTTGAAAATGTTATGGATGCTTATTTTGATGAATATAAGCAAAGAATGAAGTTAAGGATGAGGATACTTGAAGAATTGGTCACAAGGTATTACAGTGACATATGCTTTCTTGTAGATATAGACAACACATTTGTGCAGGCAGTGAAGTCGAGGAAGGCTTGGTTATAAAATTTTGATTGTGAAATTGACAGTGAGCTGGTGAGTGCAAACATTGTTGCACTATTAAATGAAGAGATAGACACTGAGGCTATACATTTCGGTAAATATGAGGAAGCTAAAGCAAGAATAACTATAAATATAAAGATTGCTTCTAAGGAGAAGAAAAGGAAAATAATGATTGAAGACCTAGAAACAAAATTGGGCACCCTAGGCAAGGGAAAGGAAGCACTACAGTGAACACAAGGTCTTGGAGAGGATGAAAAACAAGACAATGGTGATGAGGAAGAGGAAGAAGCAGAAGGTGACAAGGGTAAAGTCCTAGTTGTTGTCACTACACCGAGCAAGAAGGCTAAAGGAATCAAGAAGAAGCCAGTAGTGACACCCCTCTCTCCTCACCACCAAACAAGACAAGGACCAGAGCAACTGCTAGTGCTAAGCAGACTGCAAAAACAGAAAGTAGTAGAGACTACAGAGCCCAGTGCTCCTAAAACTAAGAAAAGGAGATTAGTCAGAGGACCACCCATAAGGAAAACAAAGTCTTTTGAAGGGGTATGTGAAAACGTAAGAAGATCTATAGGATTATCCAGTTTTAGATTTGTAAAGTATGATACATTGGATAATACTAACTGAACCAAAGTTGAGGAGGCTATGGTGGATATGATTGAGAAGAAGATACCCAAAGATTTTTTTTGAGAGACTAGAAAGGAGATGGCAATAGGTAGAAGTAGAAGAGAAAAAGATAAGGATTGACACATTAGTCAGAGTAATGCATGATTGTCCCAGGATCAACAGAGCACATTTTTGGAGTAGTACAGGAGTAGATTTGTTCTTAAGTACAAATGTTTTTGATCTTACAAAATAAAATGAAAGTTGTAGCACAACAAATAGAGTTGCTTTGGAAAAACATTTTTGTGTTATCCACCAAAGCAACAGAGAAAGACACTGTAAACATCGAAGATGATTACAACAATGGAGAAAGTTCAAGTGTGCCAAGCCTGCAAGGCAGCATGTAACTAGTACATGCTAACACCGTTGATACTCCAGAGGCCGAGTAGTTAAGGCTCACAGATACAAAGATAGGAACCGAGACAAAAGACACAAGTGCAAGTAGTAAGATTGTTTCAGAACCTCATATTGAGGAAAAGCTGAACCGAGTGCAACCATTTCTGTCTTGAACACCGATGCACTAGCACGACCGAGTGGTGAAACTCCCTCACCAACTCCCAAAGCAGTGCCGAGCAGTAGCACTCCTTCGCTGAGAAGAGGAAAATCAATAAAGCATACTTCACCATATATTGAAGTTAGTCTAGATGAAATAATTGAGATGCTACAATTAGATTTGGCAAATCTCACCTTGGAGCAAACCATTTTGCTACAAGAGGTTTTGGCAAAGAAGAAACAACAAGTGTTAAGAAGAGAGCTTAAGCAAAAGCAGGTACTCTATGATGTAAAGCATATTTCTGTTGATGATTTTGATATTCAAAATTTTGATGAAGATGCGCCAATCATCACCCAGCTTGTAAATATAGTTGATCAAGTGAATGTTGGTAATATGGAGTCAAATGACTAATTGATGGATTGGTCTGCAAGAAGATTTGAGAACAACATTGTGGACAAAGTTTCCATAACCATTCCCGAGCAGAAAGTGCAACTGCATGAGCAAATACAGGTTTCGTTATCACTTAACAGAGCAAGTGACCTAATCACAGCAATGAAGTGAAAGGGGAAATATAAGTATTATCAGATCAAGAGGAGAGGATCAGTTAGCAATGAGAAGACTTGAAATCAGCTTACAGAGTATACCGAGAGTCAAGTATCGAATCAGTTCTAACTGACTTGAATCAGGGTAAATCTCTTAACAAAGTGGTCTTAACAAATATTTGTAAATCTCCTAATAGAGTCCTTACTTTGTTGTAAGTGTTAAATCCTCTAGCAAGGTGAGACCTAGCAGTCTCTTAAGCTTTTAAGAGGGCAGACCCCTCATATGGTAGATCATATTTTATGATCAAACATTGTAACCATAATAGGTTAACTTTATTACTGCAGTAGTGAAGATTTGTGGGTGTCATCTCCATCCCAATTTTACCTTCACCTTGGAGGGTTTCTGGGTAACAAACATAGTGTTATGTGTTTATTTTCATGTATGTGTTAGATTAGATTTACATGTTACAGTAAGTTTATTATTACAAGTTTTACATGCATAGGATAATTGTTGAATGTGTGAATGAATTGGTGAAAAGTAAAAGTTCTTAAGATTCTAATTCACCCCCCTCTTAGTATCTTGGTTATCCTGTTTATACCTCCATCAGTCAACAGTTAGAAGGGGACTTTTGTGGTGAACTTGCCTTCTTTTGCATTGGAAAACCTCTTCATTCCTTATTTTGCGCAAGAACCAAACAAAACTTATTGGTTAAGACAAGCCAAAATTGATTCAAAGTCATTAAAAGTTCCAAAATAACCACCAATAATTTCAGATAGAAAAAAACTAGAGTTGTCCTTCCAATTCACAGGATAACCAAACATCAAAGACCAAATGCCAATAGCATATTTGCAATAAGCGAAAGGTGCTCAAAAGTTTCAGGCATATTACAACAATCAAAGTCCTAGTAGACTATCAACTAGACTTCGAAACTTGGTCAACAAGTTTCTTGAGAATGAGAAGCCATCTAAAACAAAAAAATAAATTGGTTTAACAAGTTTAAGCTAGATAACATAAGATAAGATAAGTAATTAATGTCCTACAAGAGACCACCAAAAGGGTCTAAGGGATTGAAAGTTACCACAAAAAAACAGAAGCAAAGGGGACACCAAACAGTGCTCGAGGAAAGAACTAACAACCAAAACCAAAGAGTTAAGAGTGGCACCACCCAGAAGTTGAGAGCGATGGAGAACAACAAACAATAGTCAATTGACCAACGTGAGGTAACCCAAAACTGAGGGATACCCACTAGGGGGAGAGGGGGCCGAGATTGTCTCTGAGTACCCCTCGGGATGGAGGGTTATTGCCTATGTGTATGATCTTTGCAAGGTCTCATGAATTTGGTATGAACAAGAGTAAACTAGCCTAGTGAACGTTTGGTGCCTCTGGTTGAGGCGACCTATAGAAAGAAGGAAGGTGATGAGTTCATCAAAACCATGTCCGAAGGGAGACTGAAGCTACAAAGTGTGATCATGAAGAACATGTAGCCTCATAGAGATAAAGTGCTAGACATGTTGGTGTATCTAAAGAAAGAAGCTAAGGATTGGCAATCCCTAAAGAGACAATGGAATCTCCCTTGGATCTCATAATAGATGGGGTAATGGAATAAGAAGTGTGACTTTGTCTCAACCAACCTTGTGTCACAAAGTTGGCAAATCCGATCACCAAGGTCAATCTGGTGATCGGTCTAGATGCGAAGCCAATGGGAGCCCACCCTGAAGGAGCCTAGGGGGATTCTAGAGCACAAGTCTAACGTCACTTAATGTAGGAAGAACAAATAATGATCCTGTCCTGAAGGCCAATGTAGTGCTCAACATAGAAGACCATCCTAGGATGGAGTCCCCCTAGGGGATCGATCTAGGTCGTGTGGATGTATCTCCTATAAATTTTTGTCTGAATGTGCCCATTCATTTTCGACTGGGTAGGGAGGAAATGAGCTTGGAAAACCTGCAAATACTGGAATGGAGGGAGATAGTCAATCTCAATGCCAATAGAACCAAGAAGTGCAAAAGCCTGAGCATACCAACATTGGGCTCGACCATTAGGATTAGCCATTGCGATCCCTCTGAGGATCGATACACCAAGTAAGAACATTTGTTCCGACCCTCAGCCGAGCCAACAAACTCCTGAAGTCAGTGAAGGAACTAGGTCAGGTTGGAGGTGGTCTCGAGAATGAAGGGGTGAGCACTGGACTCAACTAAAATGATACTAGTAGGAGTAGTCTGGTGGCACCTGATGATGCACCAAAGGAGGAGGAGCCCCAAACCACAAAGCCATAAAGAGTAGTCAGTCTGATCAGAGAATCCATGAGGGACATCTTGGACTTTGTGTCTTGGAAATGGTGTCAGAAACATTGTTGCTCAAGCAAAGCAAGGGAACCCAAGCTTTTTTTCTCATACTGAAACAGGGTCAAGAGAGTCTAACACCTAGATAGTTGTACATAGATGAAATCTCAATCTCCTTGTCTTGAAAGAAGAAGTGCAGATGAGAGGTCTTCAAATAGTTGAAGACCATAACTTGGGTCTTAGCTAGGTTAATTGTAAGCTGTTTCAAGTCACAAAAGGAAGCTAGATCAACCAAAAGGCGTTGGAGGCCCTCAGAGGAGGAGGCCAAAAGGACCATATCATAAACCAAATAAAGGGTGGATAACAAGACTTCATACAAATAGCAACCATTGTCGGGGAGAGAGAAGTCCCTGAGGAAAGCTTCAAGCTCATCAACGTAGACGTTGAATAAAGTGGGGGAAAGCGGGAAAACCTTCATTACCCCGATAGTGCTCTGAATAGGTTTAGAGAATCCCTGAGGGGTCTTGAACCAGCTAGAGATGTTTCAAAATCTTTTTACCATTTAGAGGGTGACCAACTCAATTTCCAAGCCTTGTTAAGCCAAGTATAGACATCTCTTGAGCCAGCAAGCATGAAATAGGTCTTGTTAACTGAGACAAGGGTAAGTTTAGTGCCATCTTGCCAGGTTATGTTGTTAAGCAATTCTACATCACTTTTTAACTTTCCTGTGAAGTTATTACACAGGATATTATTTATCATGTTATAATTTTTTTGTGGGTCAAAGGTAATCCATACTTTGTGCTCAACTAGTCCTATCAATATTCTACAAGAGATAATGGTTCTCAATATATTGTGGAGGATCATTAGTCACTACTAGCCCATTAGAAACTTGATGTCTAACTTGAGATGAAGCTTATTATAAGGATGAAAAGACCACCGAGCCATAAGGTCTAACCCCGAACTGACCAAAGAGAAGTTCTCGGATGTGTAGCAGGGACTAATGCTTGTCTTTTTTGGTTTAGAAAGCTTCAAATTATTTTTTATAAAAACCTTCTAGGGATGGTTTCCTTGCATTCCTTTGAAGATCCACTTAGAAGCAAGGGCCACACCTAGGGATTTCAAGTCTTTTAGGTCCAAACCCCCTGGATGTTTTTGCAATAAGGACCAAGTCCAAGAGACATTATCTCTCTTTTTATTACCTTTAGGGCCCGTTTGGTTGCTGGAATATGATTCGAGAATTGGCATTCATAAACCTTGATTTGGTATTCTGGAACTTGAAATCCAGATTACTGTTTTGAGGATTTGATTTGGGACCGTTTGGTTCACCAAGAATTCATTATGAGAATACACATTTCACCTGTTTGGTTGCACATTTTTGGAATTGAAATACCGACTAGAATAAGCCTCGCTATCTCAAACGACACCCGCTCTGCCGCCATCACCAATCTCCCTCTCACTTGAACTTCATAACGCTGTACAAAGATCGAATGAATTTTAACCAGAATAACAATATCCACACCTATTTAGAGCATCCTCTAGCAGGATTCATTCTCTCGTACCAAATCCTCAGAATCACAAGCACATAATCCAGATAAATGTAGCATAAATAAGACAAAAATGAATCCAAAATCAAAGATTATACACCAAGAAACATCATGCCGGCCGTGTGACGACAGTAATCATGCTGATGACAAATCTTTAGCAAGGTCTTCAAAAACTTATATTGCAGTATGTTTACAGAGCAAAAAGGCGAATGTATGAGCATTTCTGGGGCTCTATCGTATATACCACAGTTGAATCAGCGCGGCATTGCATCACCAATGTAGCAGAGGAATCCATGAGAACAAATTTTTAACCAGAGAAAATGAAGGGCAAAACGTTTGGCAAAGATAAAATTGAGTGCAAACGGTTGAGCGCCAAAAAAATTTTAGGTCTGCCAGACATAAAAAAAAGTTTCTTTTGTATTAATTTGCAATGCTCATTTTTCCCAAAATTGGAATTAAAACAGGTATTCGAGCAATACCAACTATTTAGAAGGAAGACCGAATCCTCGAATTGGGGGATAAATGAGGATACGGAATTCTAATTTTCTTGTATTCCAATTCTTATTTCGTCGACCCAAACAGTGGATTGCGATTTTTTTAGAATACGCAATTCTAATTCCTTTTGATATCCACGAACCAAACGGGCCCTTAAGGTTTTATCATCATACTTTAAAAACTCCTTTAAAAATCTTAGTAGTTTGTCGAACTGATAGTTAGCAAAGAGCCAAGCTTAAGAATGATAAATGGCATGAGATGGCATTTACTCTTTGAACCACTTGAATTCTTCCCGCTTGAGGTAGAGGTCGGTCTGCCATTTTGCATGCTTCTTTTCTACTTTTTTGTAGACCCATTCCAACTTTATATTTAGGAAAGGAGAAAATGAGAGTGGAATATCAAGATATCTTACCACTCTGTATGCTACTGACCATTTCCAACCTTTGTTAGCAAGCCACCTTGGTGGGTACATAGTCCAACCAAAAACTGCCAATTTATGAGTAATTCTAGATCTAGAGGCATCATAGAAGATCTCCATTCTTTTCAAAGTATTATCAAAGTTACTTTCAGAGAACTCGATAATAATGCCAAGTCATCAACAAAGTAGGCATTTAGAAGCTGTCTTGGTTAGGCAGTCTCAAACCCCTGCTTGTAGGGGAGATTAGGCCAGATTTGAGGATATAATGAAGAGCATTGACAGCTATAACAAACAGTGTGGGGGAATTATGATTTATGTGGCCCAATGTCAATACCATCCCTAAGTGGATTTTTGTGCTATGTAATCTTCATTGCCAATTACTCTAGGAAACCTTGGATCTACTTCCTTAAGTCTAAAGAGTCACAGGAAGTCCTAAATAAGTTTAAAGAATTTAAAGTCCAAGTAGAAAATATTTCTAGGAAAAGAATTAAAATCCTAAGATCTGACAATGGGGCAGAATATACCCCTAATGACTTACAATTTTTTTGTATAGAAGCACGAATCAAGAGAATTTAGTGTCCCCTATAACCCTCAACAAAATGATGTGGCAGAAAGAAAAGATAGAGCAATTGTAGAAGCAGCAAGAACTATGTTATATGATCAAAATCTTCAAACCTTTCTATGGGCAGAAGCCTCTAAAGCTGCTGTTTATGTTCAAAACAGAAGCTCACATCATATCCTTCAAAACATGACTCCAGAAGAAGCCTTCACAGGTGAAAAACCTGAAGTAAATCACCTTAGAATTCTTGGATGTCCCATCTGTATCAATGCAGCCAAAGACAAAAGAACTAAACTCGAACCTTTTGAGAAAAGAGGAATTTTTGTCCGCTAAAGTGAGTCATTCAAAGCTTATAGAATCTACATCCCTAGACAAAAGCAAATTGAGGTTAGTAGAGATGTTATCTCTGAAGAGAACATTGCTTTCAGAAGATCAAAAGGATATCACATGGAAGTTGAAATTGAACCTACTCAAGATATGGAAGTTGATCCCTCTATTGAGTCTTAGAGGGAGATTACTAAGATACAAGAAGACAATGAACCATCTGAACCATTGGGCTCAACAGATGGTCTGAGAGATATTGTGGTAAACTGTAAGAGACTACTATAGGCCAAAAAAGCAATGGAAGAGGCTGAAAAATTTAGTGCTCCCAAAGGAACCTTTAGAGAAAGCAAGAGACCTCACAAATTCTCTAACTACGTAGCATTAATGAACAACATTCTTGAATCAGAACCTACTATAGTTAAAGAAGCAGAGAAACAATGAGTGGAAAGATGCAATGATCGAAGAATACCAATCCATCATAAAAATGACATTTGGGACATTGTACCAAGACCCAAAGAGAAATCGGTTATTTCTTCAAAATGGTTATTCAAAATAAAACATGTAGTAGATGGTAGCATTGAAAAATACAAAGCCAGATTTGTTGCCAGAGGATTCTCATAAAAAGAAGGCATTGATTATGAGGAAAGATTTGCATTTGTAACCTGTAATACATCTATTAGAACCATTATTGCAATTGCTGCAGCCATGAAATGGAAATTACATCAAATGGATGTAAAAACTACATTCTTGAATGGAGTAATTAAAGCAAAAGTTTATATTGAATAACCTAAGGCTTTATAATACATAATGAGGATACTCATGCATGCAAACTAAATAAAACTCTCTATGGTCTTAAACATGCTCCTTGGGCATGGTATGAAAGAATTGTCAATTGATCATTATCTATTTATTACGCTTACGTTTTAGTAAAAATGATGTAGACTCTAATGTATACTTTAAAATCATTAATGGTGAAGCTCTGATTCTAGTTCTCTATGTTGATGATTTATTTCTTACCGCTGAAGAGCATCTCATCATCAAATACAAGAAAGAATTGGCATCTGAATTTGAAATGAAGGATCTAGGGGCTATGCATTACTTTCTAGGATTTGAAAAATGGCAAAAGCATAATGAAATTATTCTTAATCAAGGAAAATAGAATTTTGATATATTGAAGAGATTTGGTATTTTAGACTGCAAGTCTATGTCAACAGCCATGAAAACCAACCTAAGGAAGTTAAGAGAATCAGCAGCAAATTCAGATCTTGTTGACCCTACTTTGTACATGCAATTAATTGGGTTCTTGATGTATCTTGTCAACACGAGG
The DNA here is from genome assembly GCA_028749045.1 of Cupressus sempervirens. NCBI lineage: Eukaryota > Viridiplantae > Streptophyta > Pinopsida > Cupressales > Cupressaceae > Cupressus > Cupressus sempervirens. Next base: position 137,422,596 of record CM053788.1, on the reverse strand, counting down.
CCAGACATTTGTTATGCAGTAAAATGCTCTCGGTCAATTCATGAATGAACTAAGAGTATAAATCTAGTTGCAGCTAAACACATCCTAAGATATTTATGAGGTACAATTGGTTGTGAGTTGAAGAATTCTTGCAACGTGAATCTAAATCTGCAAGGATTTACAGACTCCGATTAAGCCAGTATTACAACTGACAAGAAAAGCACTTCTGGTTTCTGTTTCATTTTAGGTTCTGCTGTTGTTTCCTGGTGTAGCAGGAAACAATCCTTTGTAGCCCCTAGCACAGCAGAAGCATAATATATTGCAGCATGTATGGCAGCCTGAGAAGCAGTATGGCTAAGAAAGCTTCTAGCCATATTATTTGGTGGGCCTATAACTCCTACAATAATCCACTGTGACAATCAAAGTTGTGTCAAGTTTTCTATGAATCACATGTTCCATGATAGGACAAAAAATGTTGAAATTCAGTACCACGACGTAAGAGACATAGTTAAAAGAAATATTATTCAACTCAAGTATATCAGAACCGAAGAACAAACAACCAATATTTTCATCAAGCCTCTTGTTAGAGCCGAATTTGTGTATTTTTGAGGCAAGGTTGGAATTGTGGAAATTGAGGCTATGGCTGAGAGGGAGTTCTGCTGAGAGGGAGGTCTCTCATTAGGTATAATTTAAGGCTAAGTTTTATTCTTGTCATGTTGAGAGAGTTCATGACTTGTCATGTTGAGGGATTTCATGACAACACTGATTGCAATCATGCTGATAGAGTCCATGATTCGTCATATTAAGATCATGTCGAGAGAGTCCATCACAAGTCGAGAGATTCCTTGGCTTATTTTTGTGTTGAGAGATTCTACAAATATGTACCTGAACATAACATCATGATGTATATCATGTTGAGTGATTCCATGATAAATCATGAGTTCCCATACATTTATCTACATAGATAAAGAGGGAGTGTTAATTTCTCTAGTTATCTATTGTAGATAAATTGAACTCAAATGTCAAAGGCAGATAGGCCAATTTGACATTTGAATTATTTTGTTACTTACATAAACAATTAATAAAACTACTATTATTCTGCATTTTATCTTTTCTCTCAAATTACATTTCACATGCTTAATCATTCCCTTAATCACAGGAAATAAATAATTGTCTCTGACAAATAAATCAGTTAGGCAGCTGTTCAAGTGAAACGTTGCCACCAGTTCAGCCAAGTAGTCACGTCCTCTCAGCACCCCCTCCCCCACTCTCTCTCTCTCTCTCACTATCTCATTGCAAGGAACAGACAACACGAATAGAATTACATCAATCCCAAGCCAGATTGAAATATATATTTGCAGAGCTATCTATAAAGAGATTGTGCTGTAGAAGACGGTGCCATAAACAGTGCATATATAGATATTCAGATCATGTTGTAGAAGATGTCAGCAAACACAGTTGAAGACTATCAATATTTTCAGATTGTGACTCTACAGCAGTTTGACTCTTGTGGTAAGGAAGATAATTATTCATATAACTATATTATTGTTTAGTTGTATTAAATTTGTGTAAATCATTTTTATATCTAACTTATCATTAATCTGATATTTAAAACTTTACACATTCTTCTAATTAGTTGGCTTTTTTGCCTAGAGGTATATTTGGAAGAGCATACAAGTTTTGTCAGAATTTTCCTGTGGGTCCAGTACTTTTTGATATAATTCCAGAATTTGTTTAAGCGGCCTTAGTCCATGAGGAATAATAGTTGAAGGTAGTAATAAACTATCAGAAAATTGCAGATGAGTACATACTACTACCCACTCAACTGCAAGTACCTTATAAGTGCACTATTCTGCCACTACTGGATATGTTTTTTTTCTTAGTCATTAGGTCGATAAATGTAAATAAATATGAAGAAAATAATTACCCTATAATATGCCAATATTTTATGATCACATTACAATGCAAATTTCTTTATCTGTGACAGACACTCCACACATGGCTCTATAATCCGTTCACTCATCAACTTGACTATTTGAGTAATCTGTTCTTGCACTGTGGGGATTTTCCTTCATGAAAAATTCATTGGATTCACTACTTGAATGTCTTCAAATGACATGACTGCTAAAATTTTTACTATTCTGAATTCCTGATCACAGCAATTGCATCAGCCATGATTGGGATACCCCATATTCATTCTATACAAGTACATAATTCCCACTAGTATAATAAGATGATTGGAGTAATTAGCTCAATTCAACTGTCATTGCCATCATATGGAACTGACCCTTGCCACTCAGTTGAGCGACTTACAATGAGAAATATCACATGTATGAGTATCAAATGCAAGGCTACTTTTCGTAATTTTGAATTCTTGGAGAAATTTCAGAGGAATAATGGTCACAAGTCCCTAAATGGAATATTTGATTTTTGACTATTGGATAATAGTGATGTTCATGTTCTTGAATGTATGATAAATTTATTGAGGTTGGATTTTAGAATGTGATAATTTTCATAACTCTAATTGGGTTGTATTTTATTTTTTATCAAAATAGGTAAGATGTGTTCTTAGTAAAGATTGCATATTGTACCATCTTAAATTGGAAGCACTCCAATTTAATGAAGGTTTAGCACCCATTTAATACGATTTCATCATTTATTTGCATTTATCTTATATTTTTCCTCGATTTAAATAATTCATTTCATCTCATTGGACCTTTTATTAATCTAGAATTGCTATAAATGAGTTACGCCTTTATTTTTCTTAAATATTGTGTCCTCATTTATTAATTAATTTAAATTAATATTTAAAATTAGTCCTATCTTAGATAATATTTTATCTCCCCTATAAATTAGTATCATGTGTCTCCTCTTACTTTCTAAATTGGGGTAGACCTTTGTTAATTCAAATTAATAATCCTTCATTTACATCCCCAAGGAATCTTATTATGGTCAAGCATTTATTGCTCCACTTTAAGATGGGTCTCGCCTCATTTTAAAGTTCGAGGCATTGGCCTGTTAAATTGTAGTTCAGTCAGATTGATATTCATAAGTTTCATTAAATGGTAAATCATCATTAGATAAATATTATTTATATATATTACATATTATTATATATATAATATATATCTTACACATTATATTATATATATAATAATTTATATATATGTTATACATATGGTTAGTTATATTAAAATATACTAACCAATGATGATTAGCTATAGAGACATGTCTCTTCATGAGACATGTCTCCTTCTCATATTTATAGGAGATCAAAATCAGCATTTGAAAATCATCAATTACAATGGCAATGAAAATTACATTTGCAGAATTCGATCCATGTTACTTAACATGGTATCAGAGCCTAGTTGCAAATGTAAGATCGAATCCCACAACACTCACATAGATGATGAGAAAATGTGCTAGACTGGTGAATCAATGTCAAACTTAGAATGGATAATGAGAAAATGTTTTGATTAGATCATAATCAGAAATCATATATAGCATGTCATAGTTCCTATCACAAAGTTGTCGCCAGTCTCCTTTTTTCCCACAACTTGGACGATCTATTTTTGTAGTTCTGAGCCACCATATTCATCATATCCAATAACCAGTGTTCAATCTAATGCTTCCAACGTGTATTATTATGATTCTAGGTATCCACTACATTGGGAGAATTATACCCTTCTTTCAATTGCCGCAAGTACAGATTTTTGTGGGTCATTGCAAACTATGAATTGTAGCCTCTATGGAGGGTGTGAAAATAAGAATGACAAACAAAATCAGAAGTTCCAGGAGGTGGACCGCAGTAGAGCATTTGGAGTATTTTTTATTTATTTTTGGACAAAACACGGACATGCATGGGTAGGTCTGTGCGTGTAGTCATGGTGTCATCCCTAGATACCAAGGAATTATAAATTATTTTACTCATTTGGACCACCTGCTTTACTCATAGATCGTCACCAGTCTCATGAAGAAAGGTGTCTTATTAAAGCCGCATGACACACGAGAGGCATATTATGAACCTCTTCATCACCTTGAAGGGGAGAAATTAAAATGAATGGGCTTGTGAATAAGGGTTTCTTTACCAAAAAAAATCAGGACACATGTAGGCATTATAACGTCGGAACAAGGAAATTAAATAACTTATTTCAAAGGCAGTCAAACTGTAAGGTGGGGTCATGTATTACAAGACAAGGATGTGCTGAGTTGTGCTACAATTACAATTTCATTTCGACAAGAAACAATGAGATCATCATACACCAATCTGATAGGGTTTTAATCGAGAAGAAAATAAGACAAAATATATTGGCCACAACATGCATCAACAAATTCACATTTCCATAGGGCACGGGATAGGGTAAGCATGGGTTTGCATGTTGCGTGGACCACCAAAGGCATTTGAGGTATGGAGAATGATGAGGGTGCAGGTAGAATCCACTTTGGAAGTGGTGACCACTCATATACTCGACACATGGATTGTATTGGACTTGTAACATTACTTTCGATGCTACACCAAATCCTTGGGAATTTATCTTGATATCAATGGTTAGGATGACATGCCTTCTGAAAAGAACACAAACAAATCCATTACACATTAAAATTTTGCCATAACCATTGAATGATAAAAGGTGTTCAAGTATAATGAATAGTAAGATGGCCCCCACATATAAAGGTTTGGAGATTCCAAAGGGATGCAGGATCCACCACCAAGTAAACAATGTAAGGAACCCTCTCATGGTCATCCATTACGTGGCACAAGATCTTCAACATAATCACACATAAATATTTTAATATATTACGAGGTATGGTAAAGACTTTGGGTACCAAAGCCATTGAGGTAAACTTAAGAGGTATATTATGTTACAACATTTTTTTTATTAGATATATATGCATTATTCTATAAAATAAAAGAAAACAAAAAAACCACCATTGGTTATGGATTGGTTGTGGGTTTTTTTTAGCAAAGGTAATGTAGACTTGACTCAAAGGTACATATTAGAGATATTAATTTTTATAGCCTTTGAAGTCATATTTATATTTATGTAATCTTTAGTGCTATATTCTTAGAGAATCTAATGAAATCAGTATAAATCTTATAGAGGAGATGGATTTATATTTTGATAGTGTTAGTATGTGAGAATAAAATTTTCATCTAACACACACTACCATATAATCTCTCTTAATGAAGTAATTGAAAATTATTTTTTTACTACAATATGGAAGATTAAAATGATAGACAAGTATTTATTATCCTTAGAGTATTTTACTTATCTAATCATTTTACTCACTCTTATTTGTATATACGATAAGAGCTATTTACCTTGATCTTTTCCTCCGAGAATGTTCTTGCAGGAAAAAGAGAACTGATATCAAATTAAGATAGAGTAAACAATGTTGAGATGGATTTCTCTAGTGGTCAATAAAATGTCATTGTCAAGAGGACTGTGATTCACACATCATGACCATGTGATTTTAATGGGCCTACCCCTTGTGTAGACCACGAGGAAGTGATGACTTCTAAATGATGCCACTTATATTTGCAGAAGTTACTATAAAGAAATTTGAGGAGTTGTGAGACGTTAATGAAGTTTTTAAGAATTCATTTGAACCATCTACGAGTCTCTCCATGATGACTGAAACTTGACGTATGAGTTGTAGAGTCATAAATGTGGAATAATCATACTTAATCAAGATATTGGCATATTGTGGACAAGTTTGATAAAATGGAAGGACATGTTTTCTTTTTCTATTAAACTAAATGAATGTTTGGACCTTCAATGGAAGAAAAGAGCAAGTTGGAACTTAGAAAGGAGTTGTCATATTTGATACAAAATTGTTCAACAATATAAGAATGAGTGAAAATTTTACATTGTGGGGGGAATAATAGTCAATGTTTCATTCCCACTTGAACCTTATTTAGAGGGGAGATGTTCCACTCGCAAATAATCTAAGACAATTTATGAATCTTCATGTGCAGATAAGTATTTTTATCTTTTACATTTAGCAGCTTTTTTTTAGTCTCTCTCTTATTTGTAATTCTATACATACAATAAGGATTATTTGCCTTGATCATTTCCTTTATGTTTGAGAATATTCTTACAGGAAAAGAAAGATGGTACATTACACATTGTGCATGCTAAACCTCATAATAGTAGCTCTAGAGACCCTGATGGTCAAGATGGATAAAGTTAGGCACTTAAAGAAAATATCTTTGATGATCATGAACAAAAATTTCAAATTTTGGCAAAACTCATTCTTGACTAGCATATTAGAGAAGAAACAATATTAGGAGGAGAATCGGTTAGAGCATATCTCTTTGAACAAGCCAGAGAGCAATACTAGAAACAAGAGCATGTGGAATTCTACATTGAGGGGAGGTGAATGATTACCTTAACCAATGTTGCATTCCCCATTGAAGGCATTTTTCTTTATTAAAAAAATTGGTATCAAGGATAAGTATTTCTTATCCTTAAGTATATGTTTATCTATTTAAGTATCTCTCTTATTTGAACTATTTTCCTTTGATTTTTCATTTGTATCTAAAGATGATCTTGTAGGAAAACAAGAATGGTACATACTCAATCTTATGAAGGAGCCCCAAAAGAAGTGATGATCTAGAATTAATTAGTCTTTTAATGATCAAGTGAAAAAAAAGTGAGAATCATCAAGAAAATATCGATGATGATAAAGTATTCTTCTATAAAAAAAGGGAGTGTGTCACTTCATCTGAGGCAACATTGGAGCTCAAAAGATTAATAATTAGAGGGAGTCTAGAAATACATGTGGGTAGCTACCTCATGGGCCTACCTCTATGTACATTATGACAAAGTGATGACTTATCACCAAGAAATTAGAAAATTGATATCAGATTTAGAGGGAGTTTGACAAGCATCCTTGGGGGAAGAAATTCTTGTGGAAGTAACTAGAGGACCCGACCTCCCAGGATCGATATTTAGAGGGAGAAATTCTGAGATGCAATCCTTCATGGATGATATCCTCTCTATAAGAAGAAGTTCTAAGTAATGCACTCCTGTTTATTGTTGCTTGAGTCTTGGGTCAAGCTATGATATCTTGGTTTAGTAGAAAACCACCAATTGTTGCCTTAAGTTCTACTAAAGCTGAGTATGTAGCTACCTCCATGGGAGCATGTGAAGCGTATCGAGACTCATCACTATATAAGAGATATGGTTGGCAGAGATGTTATCAAATTAAGTTATATCAGTACAAATAAGCAAAATGCTGATATTTTTACCAAGCCTCTTGCGAAGTTGAAAATGACATTTTTGTAAATGCATTTTTTAACTAATGTATTCATGAATATAAAATTGTGCTTGCAAGTTTGTGTTGTGAAAAGTGACAACTTTTCTTGTGAAAGGTGATGACCTTTCTTGTGTACTGATCCTATTTAAAGTGACGACTTTATTATAGTTGATCTGTCTTCGAATAGAAACGTTTGAAGTTAGGGTTATCCTTGTTCTTCGGGCCGGATTTTGCCAGACACAATGAAAATCAATTATGGTTCTTCGAGCTAAATCTTGCTGGACACCATAATTTAAAACTATCATAAACCATACTTAAGGTGGTGGTTATTCTTGTATTATAGTTACTTCAATCCCTTTTATAAAAGAGGGGGTTGATAAATTTAACCTCATAGTGAGTTGAAGAAAATTTCATATGTTAAATATGTTAATTTATATGTGTGTTGATGAATTCATATTGATATGCCATTCTAGGGATATCATAGTGAGATCATATCTCCTTATACTCAAGAACATAGTATGTTCTATATCAATCCTTCCTAACTAAGAGAGAGTGTTAAATTGTAGTTCAGTCAGATTGATATTCATAAGTTTCATTAAATGGTAAATCATCATTAGATAAATATTCTTTATATATATTACATATTAGTATATATATAATATATATATTACACATTATATTATATATATAATAATTTATATATATGTTATACATATGGTTAGTTATATTAAAATATACTAACCAATGATGATTAGCTATAGAGACATGTCTCCTCATTTATATGAGATCCAAATCTGCATTTGAAAATCATCAATTGCAATGGCAATAAAAATTACATTTGCAGAATTAGATCCATGTTACTTAACATGGCCACTTTGAGATCTCTATAAAAGAGAGCCTTCTCATTTCATTTTCACATCAAGCATTCACAAGATCAAGCACTCAAGCATTCAAGTCTTCAAGCATCATTCGAGCAATTCATCAATTGAAGATCAAGGATTCAAGTATCAAGCCATTAAAGTAGTTTATCTAGCAAGATCTTCAAGATATTTTGTTGCATCTTCCACGTCCATTCATCTTCATCTTCTTGATCCAAATCAATTGGTGAAGTGACCACATTATATTCGATTTAAGAAATCCTACTATTGTAAAGTGAATTCGTACATTTGCTTTACATTTCTGCAATTTAATTATTTCAATTCAAGGTTAAATTCCTAAATTGGGGTTTGACCAAGGCAAATCCCCCATCAACAACAAAAACCCTTTCTTATTGCAGGTTGCAGAGCTTAGATTGGTGAACGGGTTGCAGATCAGAGTACCCTTTTTGTCATTCTTCGGAAATGTGAAATCAGATTCGAATTCAGACCCAAGATTAGGGGTGCACTGTGACCTTGACTCTATTTCGCCCTATCATTTCGACCCTGATTAGGGAGGTTGACCCTGATATATTGCTGAATGATTTCTGGGTTTTGTCCGCAACGCAGTTTTCAGTTTTGTTAGGGGCAACAGTCCTTTTGGGAGTCGTTTGATAGCCCGTTTTTTAGGATTTTCACAAGGTATATCATTTCCCCTCTTTCATTTCAGTACACTTTATCATTGCTTTATATCTTAGTTTTACATTGCACATCTACTTGGTTGCTCTTCGTAGCTCTTGCGGCATTAGGGTTTTAGGGACTTTTGTATCCTTTCTCCAACCTTATAACCATTAGATCTTTGTTTGCATTAGTGCTCCTTTATCACTTGGTTGACACTAATCTTCCTAGATCTAGTTACCTTCGAGTTGGGATTAAAAGGATCAATTTCCTCAACTCCTATGAGTTGTGTAATCGGGATTTGTGATGAACTTAGGGTTTATATACTTTATTCACATTTACCCCTATACACATGTGCCTTAACATGCGAGGACTTATAGCCTGAAAATGTTTGATTTAAAAACGAAAATTTCAACTTAAAAAACTATCTCATCTTGAGATGCTGGGTGGTAAATATTATCTAAGGCCATCAATGGCTCCTTTTTTGGGGTATCTATATATAAATGTACTATTCTAAAAGATGGAACATATTTGAATGTTTTTGTTCTTTCATCTCATGTTCAAACTCTTCACTGTGATACATTAGTCATTCAACTGTTTCTTGGAAAGATAAACTATATGCTGACTGCAGGTTGCAGATTATTCTGATAGATTCCCTTTGTTGACATTTTAAAATCTAGAGATCACTTAGGTCTGGTACCTGCTCTGTAGCCTATTTAAAATTTCATATTGATGGTAAATTAAAAGCCAAAAACTTGACCGAGCTTGTTTTTTCGATGCTTTACTTGCTCATGAATTGTTTGCCATCTTGTCAAGCAAGATGTAGCCAGAGACCTTCAAGGATTCTTCACATTTTATGTTCTATACAGTTGTTTCTAGTTGCAAGAGAGTTTGCATTATTACTTTATAGACTACCGCAGAGCTGTTATAGGATCGGTTATGCTTAATTATATCAGTATTATTTTGGAAGCTTGGCTATGCTTAATTATATCAGTATTGTTTTGTAGGCTTCATTACTAGTCTATTTTTCAGTGTATTGCAATAGCAGAAATGATTCGCCATAGTATCTGCTCTTAAGTTTTAATGTGCTTGATTGGCCTGTGGCTTTATAGTTGTAGGATTTATCTATCTGTAACTGAATTTTATAAGCAGAAAAAGCTGTCTAATCCGAAATTTCAACTAAAAATGATTGCAGTTAGTCTTCCTATTTCTTTTATTCGTGGAAGATTTGGTTCTGCTGATTTAAATTCTTGACTACTTTTTAATGACTGATTTGAAAAAATAAAATCACAGAACTATTAGGATGCTTGACAGTTCTTTTCACTGCCCTGATAATTGCTTGCAGGTGGGGTTCAGACAAATTTCCTAAAGAGACACCGCTTGTATTTTATAGAGAAGGAAATCTTATTTCTCGCTCATTGAGTATAAGAGATGGACTTGATATAGTTCTACAAAACATGGGATCATATATTGAAAAGACAGTTCCAAAGGACAGATTAAAGATCTGGAGGACACAGTCGCCAAGGCACTTTGATGGTGGTGAGTGGAATCAAAATGGCAGTTGCACATTTGACTCACTTCTTGAAGAAGACAAGGTATGGCTAGTAGTAAGTACAAAGTGTTATTCAATAGAATCTTAGAAGTTGACATTTCCTTGTCCATCCCGCATTATGTCATTGTTTATCTTTTGGAATCTACCGGAAAAATGAATCGATGAAACCTAATTCTTTACCAAATCTCCACCTTTGAAGGCTGGAAATAAGTTAACTTCCCGTTACATTTGACAGACTAGAGTTTTTGCTATAAGTATTTGTGGATAGAAGTGCTGACATATGTGTGGATTCCCTGTTAGATGTCAAGCTTGGAATGAAAGTATTGATTATTTGCACTTTTATTTGACAGTTGGATTATTGGTTTGAACCAAGAAATGGTGGAATAAACCGAGAAGCTAGGGAAGTTAATGCTATCATAAAACGTGCATTGCAAGGAACAAGTATCAATTTGTTGGATTTAACCCATCTGAGTGAGTTTCGTGCTGACGCTCATCCTGCTATATGGCTCGGAAGAAAGGATGCAGTTGCAATATGGGGCCAAGATTGCATGCATTGGTGCCTTCCTGGTCTACCTGACACTTGGGTTGACATCCTCTCAGCATTAATTGCAGAGCATTTAAATGCTAAATCTTTTTCTCTTGGGTGTAGATAAGTGAAGCTACACTGCATTCGACCGAAGTTTATCCCACTTCTCGCTTAGAAGCAATGAAGTCTACTGTAACTGTACAACAGATCTCACTTTTTGTGTGAGCTATATAGATTTTTAACAAATGCTTTCATATTGATTTTATGCTATTTCTGTCTGTTCATTTTCCAATTGGTAGTTCCTGCCACTTAAGTACTGGTGGACAATTTAACCAGGGATAACAGATGCCAAATTTGTGGACTATCTGGCATCCAATAATGTTTGTAGCTGGTGGAAAATCCTCCATCATTACCTGTTGGTCTTAGTGGAGAAGAACAGATGATAATCTTTCTATGAACTTTGCTTTTTTGAAATACTTGATTAACATTGAGTAGTTTCTTGTACCTTTGAGAAGGGCAATGTAATTTGGGCAGTCATCTGTTTGTTTCAGTTGAGTAGATTTTTTTTGGCTACAAAATGGGAGGGATCACATATGCTTCATATGACTTATTCAATGATACATAGAAAGTACTCGTCAAATCCGATCAATCATTTCTGATATATATGCACTATAATTGATTTTTTAGGGAAGGAGCAATAAGTTTGCTTCTCATACAATGGGTTCCTCATGAAGATGCATAAACTCCATGAGCAAGTTAGATATAATTGTCTGTGATTTTTGGAGAATCATATCATTGGTTTCTTCACATGCATATGCTAATTTGTATTGGGTTATGAAGTATCCAACATATAGAACTTGTGCTGTAATTTATATTTCAAGAATGAGCTTCTGGAAAGATCTCTGATTTTTGCTCGCACCAGTGTTTCAGATCACTCTTCATGATCATCATCAGTGATAATTTGGGTTTAATTTATTTCGAGTCGAACTGGTAATTGGCCGTTTGAGGTTTATCCTACCCTAATGTAATAGATCATAGATTATTGTATAATGTTTTAGTTTGATATCATTTATGGATATATTGCTTTCATGGTAAGATTCTAGAGTTTATCCTCAATAATGTACTGTTCTATGATATAGTCCTACTTAAAAGTTCTATTTTGGAGCGTGTGGAAATTTTTCTGTACGACAGCAATTGTGTTAGTGATTGGCAAGATAACAAATGATTTCATACATCTGCTTGTGTGAATACATATCTTCCATGTCCATGATTAAAGAAGAATCTAATCTTGTATATTGAGGAATTGGAGGCATATGGTATGACACACACACACACATGTTGTGCAAAAGGTAAAGGTTTATGTCTTCTTATGTAAGAAAACCAGTTTAGTGTGTTATATATCCTCGATTAGGTTCGCAAGGGATTTTTTTTTTTTTTTTTTTTCAATCTTGTATTTCGACCCTTCATTCTCCACTGCGAAAGTATATTCTCCTTTCCTTCGATCAAGTATTCACACACTAATATGATGCTGTCATTTTAGAAAATCAATTATTCCTATCCTATTCTTATAATGTTCACTAGTGTAACTTTCTAATAAGAGCCAATGATAGACCCTCCACTTGAAGCGCATCCCAAGTAATGGAGGCTTCATGTTTGTTACATCCCAATTTTTGACATAGCTTGAAATATAGACGTTGAGGTTCACATGAAGTCACTTGGCAGTTTAATTTGATATAATTTGGCGAAATGGTAAGATAGTTGGTCGTTATGATTTCAAATGAAAATGACATGTTAGTTGATCATTAATTGCAAATTCATGGAATTAAGATGAAAGGTTAACTGATATGATTATTTATAATTTATAATTTAATTACAGAGAAATTCCTTGCAGGGAGCATGTCGAAGGGGTGAAAGCATTGTCAGAAAAGAATTAGGCAGGGCATCACCATCACTGGCAGACGGATAAAGGACCTAGCGATTTGAAAACAAGATACACCCATGGAATTGCATGAGTTATATAAATAAATAATTTAAATAAAATAATTAAGTTAAAATATAAAACATCCCTCAAAAGATTGTAATTTATCTTTCATCATTATTATTTTGATAATAATTTATATTCATGCATTTAAACATAAAAATGATTTAACAACATTATAATTTAATAATCGATTACAATAATATTCAAAACTATAATAATGATTGAGATTATAATGTTTGAATTTTAACAACATTTGAATTATTATTTTGAGTTATAATCTTTCAACCCTCTTTTCTTTCTTTTATGCCTTCCTTGTTTTTAATCAATTAAGTAATTGGAATTCATATGGTTTATTATAATCTTTTTAACTTTATGTTCTTACTTTACATCAAATTTATGAATTGGAATTCGTGTGGTTTCTTGTAACCGGTGGAAGCTAAATTAAACTCTTTGTTCTTGTGAAATGTCTTTAAGCGAATCAAAATTAGGCGTAAGTTGGAATACAAATAAAATCAAGTGCAAGTTGTGATATTGGGAAGATGGCGCACTCTTGGCGTATAATAGTCTTTACCCATCATTCCCTTTCTTACCTTTAATTTGCTACGGAGCCATAGCCTCAGAATATATACGTCTTTGCCTTTGTTCATACGTTTTGCAATCAGAAATCCATACGCCTTTTCATCTATCTCCATACGTATTGAAATCAGAGCTCATATATCATTGCGTTCAGAAGACATTCGATTGTACATAGAGTTGTCCATTTTGAAGTCAGAGTAATATGTTCCTGCTTCCTCAAACAATTGTTCCCGTGGAACTTGAAGGAGGTGATTGAGCCCAGTGTTAGACAATCATTTGCAGGTTAGTCAGCCACGTAAGGAAATAATGTCCAAATCAATTTTATTTATTTTCCTTCTTTCACAATTTGTTATGACTGAGTTAGAATTCTTTCCTTAAGTTTCAAATTCATGATATTCAGTCAATATGAAATAGTTATCATCCTCTTTCTATTAAAACACAAGTTAACATCATAAGATTGTCTACGTCCTCATAAATTCTGCAATATGAATATAGTCGAATAACAGTGTTGATTCAGTAATATTTTTTTATAACAGTTTAATGTCAGGAGAGAGCAGAATAAATCCATGATTTGTCAATCTTTTTGAATAAATATCTGAAGTCATTCTTTTGTAACTTTACTTTATCCTTCTTGGAAATATGTCATAGCATTTGATAACAGTAAAGGGAGCACCAAGGATATCACTTGGCTAAAGCCAGAATGAGGTGGTGAAGGTGCGATAAAGATAAATGTTAATAGAGTTAGTACTGTCAAGGGATCAGAATTCTAGATGAATATTAAGACAGATCCTTAGCCATAGATTTACAAGAATTCGTTATCATACTACTTGTATATTTACCAATAGTCATGAGAATGTCTTTGTTATTCAGAGGATGTAAAATTGTATTAAAATTTGGAAACCGTAGATCCTGTTTATCATATTATATTGCTTCCCTTATTTTGATTTAAGAATGCCGTAGTTTTCTTTATATGGAAAAGTTAAATATCTCTGTTTTCTTTTAAAGATTCAAGACAAATGAGTAACAATCCAATAATAAACCTTTATAGTCAGATTGACATATATAAATATCTCAATAAGGTGAACATCAAGGAATTCACTAGGCGAATTGCCAGAGTAGGTGAAGAGGTGCAGAGAATCTACAATAACAAGAATGTTATAATAACAAGACAAATAAATAAAGCATTAGCTCAAGCATGAAGAATGTTGTCAAGAATGTTAACATTTTGATATCTCTTAAGAACATAATCATAGAATATGTAATGATGGTTGTATGTAATCTCCTTGAATAAATGAAGGAGCTGTTTGTTCTGAGAATCTCGAATACTTGGGACTCACCCGGTTGTGTAAGATGGGTGATGTGGTGTGAGAAAGGATTCATTAATAATATGAAGCAGTATCATTTATGACATTTCAATACTTACCATTTAATATTAATTAATAGCTCATGCATATTCTTGTTACTGTGATCTCCTTCTGCCAAGTCGTATGGCGTGTTTATATCTTAAAGCTCAGTGATTGGTAAGATGTTCCCTGACAATTCCAGGTAGGGAGGGCCTTACTCGTTAGAAATCGTGTGGGGATATATTGTGGTCCTAGGTTGGGTGGTAAAGCCCTTGGCAATGTTTCATCTCTCTCAAGATGTTGGACAGGCGACAGAACAGAGATAAGCCATATATTCAATTGTTTATCGGAAACAGGTAATATCATTTATATATATGAGAAGGTAAGATTAAATTGAAGTATTTCATTGTTATCATCATTTTACTTTCATACAAATGAATATTGAATATAAGTATTTATCTAATCTTGAGAAACTGTCACAGATAAGCAATCAGTAGGAAAAAAAAATTGAAGCCCTAATTCATTGTGTGACAGTTGGAACCTTAAATGATATAGTGGTATTGAAAGCCCTAACTGAATCCGTGGTATCTAAAGCCCTAAGTGATAAAGCAGTATTAGAAGTCCTAAATGAACCGATGGTAATTGATGCCCTAATTGGTAAAATGATATGTGATGCCCTAATTTAAATTATAGTGGTATTTAGTTGTAATCATCAAATGATTTTGAGATAGCAGTTTTTAGATGATAGTCGATTTGTGAAATTGTTATAGTGTATTTGTGGACTAATCCGGTTGGTTGCAGAAGCATCCTTTGTTGATTTTCAGTTTCAGTTTTCCGAGGTATGTGATTTTCAATTTCAGAGGTAATTTCATTTAATGGTATTTCAAGTATTTAGTTAAGAAATTTTGTTTAATTGATTTTAACGGTAAATCTTCTTCATATGAACATGAATGATGTAACTGCTTTCCTTTGAAATCGAAGTTATAACTATATTGTTTGAGTGAGTTGAATGATAAATTGGACCCGAAAAAACTGATTGTTACAATGTTGGTTTTTGTTATTTCTTTTGCATTGTCGTTTACTTGATGCCGTCATTGCCTAAGAGTTGTGTTGTCTGTTTCAGATCTTGGGTATCATTGTTATGCTTGCTTTTTGTGTGTAGCTCATTTAAGGGGTCCCCAACTCTACCACACTACTGGGGATTTATCCAAAATATCTAGTTTCGCTAAATTACATTTGTTTAGATGCTTAAAATTAGACTGTTTCCACTGTGAGTTTGAGTTTGTCAATTAATTTTGGTTACAGCCGATTCAGAATATGGTAAATGCTTGAACAATACCCATGTTTCATTGAGTTCAACATCTGGCTTTATTCAATCATTTATTGTTCTGTTGTGACTTGTGAGTGAATGCTTGATTTTATATTGTGAATGATATTTATCAAAAGTGATAGTAAACTGGTCTGTCTTTGGTGCAGTCGAGTTTGGATCTGTCTGCAAATTTCACTCTGTTCATCAATAGAAGCTTTATATCCATGAGGTGGATTCATATTTTTTTGATCGGTATTCAGCTGCATTCATATTACTGCCATTAAAAAGCTTACCCTGATTCCAAGTCCTTAACAGAATGCACATATAAAAATTAATGGTTCTTTGAGAAATAACAAACAGAAAACTATATATCTCTACTTACAGAAACCAAAAATTTAAATTTGAGGTGATCCGATTTGAAGCTATACGTGGCCTGCTATAGAGATGGGTCACAGGAAAGATGGGTCACAAGAAAGACACTTTTATTAATCGTTGCCTATAGATAGGCAGGGAATTAATGTTTTTAGCGATGGTCACAATTAATTTTTAGAATGAAAATCAGTGAGTTGAAGATTAAAAATCACTTAATTTGTAAATTAATTTTCAATCAACAAATCTTAATTTTTGATTGGTTAAAAGCAATTTTACTTGGAGTAAATTAATTTTTATACATAAAATAGAAGAAGAATAAATTTTAAAATGTTATGGTTATCTGGAAGCTTCACACAATCACCTCATGCTTATCCAGGCTTGAAAGAAACTGCCCCTCCCCCATTGGATATGGATACACTCATCTGCATTTGGGCGATATTAAATTGAATCTGCTAGTGCCCCCGCTCCACTTGGCTTTGTACCCGGACACACTATTGTACCTTATGCCTTTGTCTCTGCACAATCAACTGGATTCTGCACCGACTTTTCTCGGACTTTCAAAGGCACTGAGCACACAATTATGCACTCTGCTGCATTCCTCTAAGATCTCTGGCTCGTATGACCTAGAACCATCTCTTTGTTCATTTTTCGCTTCTCAGACGCAAGGACTGCGATTTGGCTTCTTTTTTACCCACATTTGGAGGATTAGCAGGCCCCTCTCCTGCCGTTTTCTGCAATGTCTTCCTCTGTTTTTTTTAGTAATGTTTTTTGCTACCGTTTCGTGCTCATATTCACTCTAGGGAACGAGGAGTTTCTTTTTGTGGATACCTCAATTCATTTAAATTTATGTTTTACAGAAAATTGAAATGTATTTTAATTAGAAGAGCAATACATTCTTTCGTCATTTTACTGTGTATAAGTCGTATTGTCATATTACAAAATCCTCCTTGTGTCTGTTGGCCGAACTTTTTAGGATGTTCAAGTTCAAAGGCTGGCTGTAAAGAAAATTTCCAGCATGGGTCTACGCCTGTCTCTAGAGGCCAGATGATTTAGATAATTCTGAGAAGGAATTAGATAATGTCGATGAACAGTGAAAGCCCAATAATCGAAGCCCTGGATGCCATAGAGGAGGTTTGATGTGTAGTGTACTGATTACCTAATTCCAGGACATGCAAGAGGTGGCATCATGTTCAGTAAGATAGGTAATCGGACAACTGGATTTAAAAACTCAAAAAAGGGCATTATACTCGACCATTTTCGAACTGTAAAGATAAAGTGAAATTGCAACCACAATGTAAGAAGGTTGCTGGCAAAGGTGCCAAAGATATTATGAGCAGATAAGTTTCGAAATAAGTGTTTGCACAAGAACAGATATGCTCAAGTGGACTAGATGAAATAATTGCAATCAGTGATTACACTGGTAAAGATCTTTCTCCGATGGCAGATATTCATATTGTTTGAAGGTATTTTCCATAGTTTGAACGCTTGTTCATCCATTAAATTTACAGCTCATCATGCGCTAATCAATGCCTGGGAGTACTCAACGTGTTGTAAACGTAAATCATCTGGAATAAATAAATTATGTTATGATGATATAGTGGACAAAATTCAATGTCAAAAATCTGTACAAAGTTCATAGGCACAAAGAAAACAAAAACGATAATAACAAGAGACTCAATGCGTCATAGTCATAGTTCCTGCCTAACACATAATGGTCGTAGAGGTGTATATGAATGAGAATAAGGTTAAATAGTTCTAAACTAACATTGTGAACACATTAATTTTTGCCTAGAAATGCACTTGTGATCTAATAGAATGGCTCATATTTTATTGTTAAATTATTGTCCTAAAAATGCACTTGTGATATGATAGGATGACTCATATTTTGTTGTTAAGTTCTCATGTTATATTATTATATCTTTGGGCATTTAAGCCCAAGAATAAGAGGTCAAAGTCCCCAATATGACACTAAGTACTCAATATCATACTACGATCAATAAATATGTTTTAGACAAATTTGCACCTTCTACATTGACAACTTAAAACATGTGCAATGAAGAAAGATATCCATACCAATATTTGAATTATAGAACTTGAAGTCATGAAGCATTTAGAGTATCACATTATATGTTTAAACATGTTATGCATGCTACTAGAGAACTATAAGTAGTTGGAAAAACTCCCTCAACTATGCATTATTTTCATCTTGATTATCAAATGCAAGTCACACTATTTTTAATCATTAGATAGAGATAAATAACAATATAGAACAATAACAACATAAACATATATGAAGAGAAAAAAAAGATAGATAATATAGAGGAGGAAGAGGAAGAGAGATAAAATAATAAGATAGAGTGATACCAACATAAGTTGTGTGTGTGTGAGAAAGAGAATTAAATATAATTATTTTTCTTAATAAAACAAATAGTCAAAATAAAATCATAGTTATAATAAAAAATTAAAATATATTATATTTTAATTAACGAAACTAAGAATTTAATTTTTATATTAAAATTCACATTTTTATAAGAAAAAATGAAATGTATTGAAATATAAAAATATTTTATAGGTAAAACTAATTGTTTAATTTTACACAATAAGAGAAGGTTTACTATTTAATGTTTTGTATTTCCAATTTTTTCATAAAATTAAGTAATTTTTAATTATGAAATAATATCTATATAATTTAATATATACATTTGTAAATAATAAATAGATGTAATACATATAAATTTGATGTTGATAAATAAATATGATGTAATAAATAAGAAATAGAATATAACTATTTAATTTTAATACATAGTTTATAAAAACTTAATAATAATTTATATGTATTTTAGAATTGAATTATTTCTTTTTTGTGGATATTTTCTTTATTATGTTTTTTTTTTTTGATGTAAAATATAATTATTAATTTAATAGTAAAATATATATTTAACTTTTAAATATATTTAAATTAAATGATAAATTGTTTAAATAAAAAATATTAGTAATAATAAATGATATAATTTATAAATTGTAACACTTATCAATTATACATATTAACAAACACTATTATAAAATATAATTAAAAAATAATATTGTTTAATTTATTTTTATAAAAGTAAAATAATAGTAATAATTTAACTACTTTTATTAAAAAATCAAAGTTTTAATAAAATTAGAAATTCAAATACAGAGATATAACATATTGAAATTATATTGCTATTGAGAATTAATATTTGATTAGACATGTTGTGTGAGGTGGAAGATAAAATGATTGAAAGTAATAAATCTTATCAACTTATCACAAATGTGGAAAAGATAAAGTTGTAATTAATGCATGATAAGTTGTTAGAAAATATTTGTATTTTTGTTGAAGAAAATCCACCAAAAATACTATGGACCAATAGGATGAATGAAAAATGTGATTTATAAAATAATGAAAAATTAGAAAAAGATATAAACATTTGATGTTTCATATAATCTTTTAAATTCTTTGATTTGATTGGTCAGTGTTAATGTCATATTAGCACTGACATGAATGCATAAGTATTCCTACCCATGGTAGGAACTAATAATTACTGCAAAAATTAAGAATATCTAAAAATATTTAAATCAAAATTAAGAATATCTAAAAATATTTAAATTGGAATTAAGAATATCTAAAAATATTTAAATTATGGTTTAAAGAAAGCTCAATTTTAGTTTTGAAAAAACTAGTTTGAAGAATTATTTTTAGTTAAGAGTTTTGTTTAATTTTGTTTTACATTATTGTTTTGTTTATTTATTTTAAATATATTTTTAAAAAAATAATATGTTTCTAAACTTTTCTTCATAATAGTTTAAAATTTGAATATATTAATTTATTATTATGGTTGCTCATGAGCATAGATAGATTATGCAAAATTTCTTCAATTCAATTAAACAATATAAGAATTTAAATCTTTAATTTTTTTTGAAAAAATATATTAATAAAATAAAATAATGATAAATAATGTAAATTGTGTAGTTTTCTATAATATTCTACAAATCAATCTTATTTGTACATGTGAATTATCATTAACACAAGGCAAGGACTGAAATTCTATTAGAGCTCTTATTTTATTAAAAGTTTTCAATTAAATGTTTTGAACAAAAGTAAAATACTTATTTCAAATTATAATAATAAATCATAAGACCACTCTCTATTTTGAAGAAGAATATTATTTATTTTTTAATTATATTTAATATTTTTATATTGAATAAAAAAATAGTTATAGTTATATAATAAAATTATTTTTTAGAAATCATTAATAAAGATTGCAATGGATTATAAAATATCAATTTATTTCATTAGAATAGAAAATGATATAAATCTATGTTAAAGTAGTAAGTATATCATTTCACGAGACAGACACTTTTAATTTTATTTTTTTGGAAGTTTGGCTTAATGTAGGTTAGAACTACTTCATACTCGAATATATACTTTTTTCATAAGTAAGCTCTAATATAGCACTGGTTACTCTATAAATGTTAGAACTACTCCATATTCTAATATATAGTTTTTTCATAAGTAAGCTCTAATTTAGCAATGATTACTCTATAAATGTTTTTAACAAAACTAAAATACTTATTTCATATTCTAATAATAAATCAGAAAGTGCTCTTTTTATTTTTTAAATTTTATTTAATATTTTTATATTAAATAAAAATGAGTAGAATGTAAAATGAGGAGTTGATTATATAAATTATAAAAGTTTTAAAAATGACATAAATCTACGTTTACATGTCTAAAGAGTAGCAATAAAGAGTATTAAGTATATTATTTAATTTATAGTTGATGAAGAAGATTGACAATTATATATCATAAGACAAAAAAAAAAATGATTGTATTAAATTTTTAATTTTTTTAAAAAATTAAAATTTATTTAAAAGATTTAGAGCTATATAATTTAAATTTTTATATAATTATTTTAAAATAAAAAAATTAACAATTAAATATTACTAAATATTTAGTTAACAAACAAAAATTAAGCTTTGATGTTAAATAAACACCCTCTTATTTGGAAAGTTTGCTTAATAAATCCTCTTACCAATTAAAAATAAAAATAAATAAATGACAAATTAAATCAATTATTAATTTAATTTTTTTTTATCATTATAGTAATTTTAAAATTTAAAATAAAATTTATAAGTAATACTTCAAACAAAGATATGTTAAATAAATAATTAATCTTGTAAACTTTCTTGAAAGAATTCTATTTATAAAAACTCTTCAAAAAATGTTGCACCCAACTTTTATATAACTTTAATATTTCAAATAACTAGTATAAATATATGTAAAGAAATATGGATAGATATTAATTATAAAATATTTAAAATTTAATTTCTTACCAGTAAAAAAAAATCTATATATATTTTTTGCGGCTAACTTTAGTTTTTAATTTTGATTAAAAAAAAATTCAAAACTCATAGTTTTAGTAATTAATATATTTGTTTTTATTTTTATGAGATTTTATTAAATTATTTTTAAAAGTACATTATGTTTATAATAAATATTGAAATTTTGACGTGCAAATGGTTGTCAAATTTAAAATAAAAATGTAATTGTTAACATTAACACACTGACACATCACACTCCACCCTTCCTACCATTGTAGCATGTTTATCGAGATTAATAATATATTTAAAATGTATCTAATAATCTTTAAAAAAAAAAAGGAAGAATGATATATTTATTTATTTTTATTAAAAGGCGGAGGAGGAGATGGAGAGGATGGGGAGGTAGACGAGGACAAGGAGGACAAGAAGGAGACATTGAGGAGGTGTAGGAGGAGGAGACGAAGAAGGATAAGTGGAAGTTGTAATATCCCTCATTTTCTATCATTGTAGACTTAGTTGTTAAAGTTCTATATAACTCTTCTGTGGATATGTTAGCTCTTAATTGATAATTGAAATGCAATACTTTAATATGTTGAGTAATATGATATTATTTATATTTATGATTTACTATTATATTCACCTCATACTTGCATGTATATGGTGTGTGTGTGTGTCTATTTTACATTTCTTTTTGACATGCCTTATCTGGTTGAGGGAGGGAGTCATAGTCACCCGCTAGTCGAGATTTATATAATGTACCACTTTCTGCCATTATCTATTTAGCTTAGATATATATGCACATGTACATGCTAATCTTTTATGCAGATTATAGGTATCAAGCATTGACTTCACTGAATTGTCTGGATCAGCATGCCCTATCACAATAATTCTATAGTAAGAATGGGGAGATAATGTTCAAGTCCAATCCCATCCATAAAATATTTACTTCTCCTGAGAGGGACGACTTGTATTTGATTGTCTGCCATTTTTAAATCCATGGGTCTTCTTTGCATGTGTTGTTTGACTTTGACTTCAGTTGGTTTTGCTATGTTGTTTCTATGTGATTTTGCTTGTGATTCACTTGGTAAATGGTTTAATTATGATGCTTGGATAAATCTTACGATAACTAAATTATTAAATATTATTTGATAAAAAAGAAAATATTAAAATATGAGAATAATTAATTAAATATATGCTTTAATTTAAAAGAACTAATTTATAAGTCTAATTTAGAAAATTGAATAAAGAGAATTAAAGTATTAAAAAATTAAAGATTTAATATTACTTTATTATAATTACTTAATTAATAATAATTAAATTAGAGTTCCATTTAAATAATGAGCTTTAATTATTGTAATTAATTTAAATAATAAACTTCGCTTTAAATAGTGTTTGCACTAATTAATAAAGTGGAGGAAAAGAAATAAAATAATGTTTTAATTAAAAAGTTCTTTTAAGTGTGCATGAAAGGATTAAATAGTTAAAGCAATTATTATTTAATTAAGTTTGTGGTTTTTAGTAACTGGAGAATAGAAACCCTAGTTAGGGTTATGATTCTTTATTAGAGAGTTTGTAGTTCATTTTTAGTCATACAGGTTTTGGGGAGCAAAATTTGGAATTGAAGCAAAAGAATTGTTCAAAGGTTTGAAGGGTTATGATTCTTTATTAGTTGTTGTTTTGAGATAGGGCTTGAAAATCTATAGTAAAATTTAATTGAAAGACCTAGCCACTTTCTGTCTTTTTGTGTGCTTGCATAGTACCGATTAATTTATTGTATTGATTTTTGGATAAAGAATTAGGTTGTAGATTTTGAAAAGGAAAACTTATTGATAAAAAAAAATTGATTGAGGAAAAATCTAGAAAATTATTATGACCGTATTCTTTTAAAACCCTTTTTAATATAGGTAAAATTTAATTATAGAAAATTGGAAGATAACAACACATTGAACAACAAGGGTTTCAACTTTAAATTTTATACTAGAAGCATGTGATTATCATGAACTTTTAAAATAAAGCTAAATATTCTTCTTACATCTAAAATAGATTAGATGCAAAATTTATTGTAAGTTGTGTAATAAGTGATAATCTAGTATTTAATATTTTGGAAACACATTATAAAGGTAAATAGAGATATTACCCTGCCCATGCCTTGAGTTCTTGTATAGATTAAGGATGAGATTGAGAGTCATGACTAGTTTCCTCATTTTCATGAGAGAGTATTCTAGTTCCGCATGTGTCATGTTGAGGGTCCAGGGTCTAAAGTGACCAATTCATTGTAACCCAACACTTGAGGGTCTAGGGTCTTGAGAGACTAGTCAAGAGCAACTCAAGTAGTTTGAACATTTGATGACACTTCCTAGTATGTAGCTTGGGTCTCCTTTGTTATTTTTTATATTTGACTCTGGTGGTGTACTTGTTGGATGTTATTTTTTGTGGCATTTTATTGTCAGATGTTATTTATTGTTGGTGCTTTCTTTCATTGATGATAGTTGGTTATCTGTTGGTTATTGTGATTTTGACATTTGGCACTCGGTGTTGGAAATGGTTATTCTTCCAATGTGTATCTCTTTGTTTTCAATACTTGATTTATACTTGGTGTTTGATGTTGACTTGGTATGTGGTGTATGATTGGGTTGAGCATCTTGTTTGACTTCGGTTATCTTTCTTTATCGGTAGTTTGTGTATCCTTGAGGTAGAGTTGGCTTTCAAGATTTCTTGCCTAGGATTGATTTATGATTTGATTATCTATGTATGGATCGTTCATTATCTTCCCTGTATGGTGGGAGTGGGAGCTTGATTAGATGACCATGTGGACGAGAGGTAGTGACTTCTTACCATTGGGTTCCCCCATAAATTGACAGTTATTGGATGTTCGTGGATTCAGTTATACCTATATCATCTGTGTTCTTGTCTTGGAGACTTCTATTCATTTGATACATCTATGTATCATGTATCTTGAGATCCTATGAGATGTTGTAATGTATATTGATGAACTAGTATTTACTATTGCATACCCTACAACATGTGTAGTGGATGGTGTTATTTGTTTGTACTTTATCATATTAGTTGTTCTTATGTATGCTCTTATGAGATTATGTATCTATCATTCATTATAATTGTAGACATTGTACTTAAGACTTAAACTATAAATAAAACTTCTTACAATGTGACTCAACATGAAGGAACTCTTGATGAATGGAATTTTTATTTGTATTGCTTATGTGTAAAAAATGTGTATGTGTATATTGCTTCTGCATTGTTGCTTTGATGTTGCTTAATTTTTAAAAAAAATAGTTTATTAAACTTTGTATCATATTAGGTTTATTTCTTTTGGGTTTTCGAGTAGGGCGTTACAGAAGCATGAGCTGGAGAAGGAGAAGAAGAACAAGAACAAGGTGGAGGAAAAGAAGAAGTAGAAGGAGAGGAAGGAGAAGAAGGAAAATGAGGAGGATAATACACAAAAGACGAAGAAGAGGAAGAGAAGACAAAGAAGGTGATGAAAAATTAACATCGATAATTGATTCTACTTTAGTGAATCAGTCAAAATCGTATCAAAATAATCTTGGAAGCCTCTCTAATGTCACCACAAACAATTAAGAGATAATATAGGGTGTAAGCTAAACAAATCAATGCGTGAAATTGAAATGGTCAGAGAAGTCATGCAAAAATTACCACACAACATGTAGTTTGTTGGAGACATAATCCAATTTACTATGTGAATTAAAATATATTACGCATCAGAGATTGAGAAATTTCTCAACATTGACACATGTAGTCCATCGTACATATTTTTCTATCAATGTAATCCTTCACTTAGACAAAGGGGAAAAAAGAGAGAGAAATGTACATACCTATTTATTGTTTAACCTTTTTTTTCAAAATAATATAATACAAAATATATTTTGTTATCAACTAAAACATTGCACTTCTTTTGGGTGCAACTGCTAGTTATTATGGCCATCTTTAAATGTTTCTGGATTCAGTTGTGTCACTATTTTTCTCAAAAAATAGTGACACAATTGAATCCAAAAATACTCCAAGATTATCTATGGATTGTGGAAATCTTGTCTCTTATTATTATGGTAGAATACTCGTACAAAAAGACTTTTGATCCATATTCACATATAGTTGCTTGCAAGTAGTATTGCACTAAATATGGAATAGCAAGTCTAACAAAAATGGGTCCAACCATCTTATTGGACTTTGAAATCATCTTGTTCTTGGTATTTTAATCAAGAACAAGGGAAGACAAAGGAGCATAAGTTAACTAAATAATTTTTTGCAACCTTCAAACTTAATGAGCTAGGCACAAATAAATCAATCAAGAACTCACTCTCCAAAACATATCCAAATAAGAAGGAAAGGGGAAGAACACAAAGTATTAGTAGTGTCACAACCCACCTTCCCATTACCGAACAAATTGGTGTGCCATTTGCCTTGTGGATTATTGATTTCCATTCTTGAAATTATTTTATATAAAATTATGTATATAAATAATAATATAATATCACTACATTAGTAGTTACAAATTACTGACAAGAATTTACTCGAAATGGAATGACACCACTATCTTTCTTCCTATCCGTATGCACTAGTGGATGTTAAAGGGGGTGTAATGAGGGCAATTTTAGGAAATGCGCTTTCGTTACCTTGTGGTGATAGTCACTTTGTTTATTGGGTTTAAATGTGTGTTTCCTTTAGTTTGCAGAGAGGAGGCAACATAGAGAATTTGTTGGAACAAAAATTTCAGACTTAACTCTTCCAGGTTCTCATCTGAATCATCTTTCTTTTATTTGAAAAGGTATTTTAGTTGTCCATGTTTTCTTATCTATAACTTTTAATAGTTAATCTTGAAGATTTGCATACGAAACTCGTAAGCTTGGTAGTCTGTGTTGTTTACTTTGGAATTCCAAGAAATTGAAGCCTGAAATTAAATCATTCTTGATTGAAATCAAACTCTACATTGAATGATTTGTTTCCTTGGCAATACCCGATTCTAGTGCTCTATATTTTGTAACCATCTTTAATTATGGTTTTAAATAGAAAATTTGGTTTCATGCTATTGGATTTGGGTAGTCCATTTTATGTTCCTTGAGTTCGTTGATCAAGAAATAAATTAGAAATAAAAAGTTGATAAGATTGTGTTTGAAATATTGACTTCCTAGTTTTCATTTTGATGTTGAACAACTTCATGAAGAATGCATGGTATCAGGCTAGGAAATTGCCCCAACATGCTTGTTAAATACCAATTTCTATTGGTATAAAATCGATCAAGAATGTATTATTTTTGGAATTGACTTGTTTGTTGGATTGAATATATAAAATTGATCATGAATTGGTAAACGATCTCCTTGGAGTGTGATATCGACAGTCTTGATTTTCTTCACTAGTGTTGATTAAAATTTCATTGTGATATTGATTAAGATTTAATTGTGTGATTTTGAGTCACACTCTTTGACCCATGTTTCATGAGTAGTGATTCAACATCAATCCATCTCTCATGAGAATAAATGGAACACTTAGTACTCATTGGATCTAGGTGATGCTCACAGGGGTGAAGCACTAGGACTTCCCAGGAGGTCACTCATTCCATTACTACTCCAACCTAAGCGCACTTAACTATGGAGTTTCCTCCATGGTTAAACCCAAAGTTTGAAACCCCATTTGCAAAACCTTCACCAAGTGTTGTGCCTTATGAATCATTCATTAGAAAGCCCCTTAAGCCCATCAATTGATAAGTAGGAGATAATTTCCACAGCAAGTCAAATTTTGATTTTGAGTCAAACTCTTTGACCCATGTTTCATGAGTATTGGTTCAACATGAATCCATCACTCATGAGAACAAATGGAACACGTAGTACTCATTGGATCTAGGTCATGCTCACAGAGGTGAAGCACTGGGAGTTTTGGGGAGGTCACCCATCCTAGTACTACTCCAGCCTATGCGCGCTTAACTATGGAGTTTCCTCCATGGTTAAACCCAAAGCTTGCAACCCCATTTGCAAAACCTTCACCAAGTGTTTTTCCTTATGAACCATTTATTAGAAAGCCCCTCGAGCCCATCAATTGATAAGTAGGAGATAATTTCCACAAGTCAGATTGTGATATTGCTATCAAGATTTAACTGTGTGATTGTGAGTCGAAATCTTTGACCCATGTTTCATGAGCAGTGATTCAACATCAATCCATATCTCATGACAATAAATGGAACACTTAGCACTCATTGGATCTAGGTGATGCTCACAGGGGTGAAGCATCGAGACTTCTAGGGAGGTCACCCCATCCCAGTACTACTTCAGCCTAAGCGCACTTAACTATGGAAGTTTCCTCCATCGTTAAACCCAAAGCTTGCAACCACATTTGCAAAACCTTCACCAAGTGTTGTGCCTTATGAACCGTTCATTAGAAAGCCCCTTAAGCCCATCAATTGATAAGTAGGAGATAATTTCCATAGCAAGTCAAATTGTGATATTGCTATTAGGATTTAACTGTGTGATTTTGAGTCGAACTCTTTGACCCATGTTTCATGAGTAGTGATTAAAAATGAATCCATCTCTCACAAGAATAAATGGAACACTTAGCACTCATTGGATCTAGGTGATGCTCGTAGGGGTGAAGCATCGAAACTTCCCGAGAGGTTACCCATAATAGTACTACTCCAACCTGAGTGTGTTTAACTATGGAGTTTCCTCCATGGTTAAACCCAAAGCTTGCAACCCCATTTGTAAAACCTTCACCAAGTGTTGTGCCTTATGAACCATTCATTAGAGATCCCATCAATTGATAAGTAGGAGATAATTTCCACAAGTTAAATTGTGATATTGCTATTAGGATTTAATTGTGTGATTTTGAGTTGAACTCTTTGACCCATGTTTCATGAGTAGTGATTAAACATGAATCCATATCTCATGAAAATAAATGGAACAATTAGCACTCATTGGATCTAGGTGATGCTCAAAGGGGTGAAGCATCGAGACTTCTCAGGAGGTCAGCCATCCCAGTACTACTCCAGCCTGAGCACGCTTAACTATGGAGTTTCCTCCATAGTCAAACCCAAAGCTTGCAACCCCAATCTCAAAACCTTCACCAAGTGTTGTGCCTTATGAATCGTTCATTAGAAAGCCCCTTAAGCCCATCAATTGATAAGTAGGAGATAATTTCCACAGCAAGTCAAATTGTGATATTGCTATCAGAATTTAACTGTATGATTTTGTGTCTAACTTTTTGACTCATGTTTCATGAGTAGTGATTCAACCTGAATCCATCTCTCATGAGAATAGATGGAACACTTAGCACTCATTGGATCTAGGTGATGCTCACAGGGGTGAAGCACTGAGACTTCCTAGGAGGTTACCCATCCCAGTACTACTCCAGCTTGAGTGTGCTTAACTATGGAGTTTCCTCAATGGTTAAACCCAAAGCTTGCAACCCCACTTGAAAAACCTTCACCAAGTGTTGTGCCTTATGAACCATTCATTAGAAATCTCCTTAAGCGCATCAATTGATAAGTAGGAGATAATTTCCACAACAAGTCAAATTGTGCTATTGCTATCAGGATTTAACTATGTGATTTTGAGTCAAACTCTTTGAACCATGTTTCATGAGTAGTGATTCAACATGAATCCATCTCTCATGAGAATAAATCGAACACTTAACACTCATTAGATCTAGGTGATGCTCATAGGGGTGAAGCACCGAGACTTCTTGGGAGGTCATCCATCCCAGTACTACTCCAATCTAAGCCCACTTAACTATGAAGTTTTCTCCATGGTTAAATCCAAAGCTTGCAACCCCATAGTTAAGTGCAATTAGGCTGGAGTAGTACTTGGATGGGTGACCTCACGGGAAGTCCTAGTGCTTTACCCCTATGAGCATCACCTAGATCCAATGAGTGCTAAGTGTTCCATTTATTCTCATGAGAGATGGTTTCATGTTGAATCACTACTCATGAAACATGGGTCAAAGAGTTTGACTCAAAATCACATAGTTAAATCTTGATAGCAATATCACAATTTGACTTTCTATGGAAATTATCTCCTACTTATTAAAATATCATTGCTATATATATATATATATATATATATATATATATATCCAAGCAACTACACTATCACTGTTGAATGGACAACATTAATGTGACATTTTAATTGCTTATTCGAATAGGGATAATCACAATGGAAAAATAAAACCATCCTTTTTCAGTTCCTTTTGTAAATGTTCCATGTGCCTTTGATGTATGTCATCCACAAAAATGTAAACCATACCTCAAGATCCATTCCATGGATTAGTTATTTCGATCCTCCTCATTACTGTTGCATCAATGGGTGTAGTTCTGAGTCTAAAGTTAGAAAATGGTACCGTGAGAAATCACAACTTAACAACTTCAAATTTTTCTTGGTAGAAGTAGGTACCAAGTGATAGACAGTGGGTGTCGAGTGAACTCGACATGCTAAGGAGCCAAGTGAATTTTGAAGTTGTTAAGTTGTGATTTCTTACATGGTATCAGAATTTTGAGGGCCCACATCCATAGTGAGTTAGGGTATTTGGTTTCTGGATACTTGACATGGTAGGAGATACAAGAAAGATATGGCAGCAACCACTATCCTTTAATAGGAAAAATTATGATACATGGGCGAAGAAGATGAGAACCATAATGGTTGCTAATGATTTGTGGGAGTTTGTGATGAATGGGTTCAATGATGTAACTGACCCAACATAGAATGTTACCCTCACAAACTCTCAGAAGACTCAGTTGAAGGAGTCAAGGAGAAAGGATACAAAATCCTAAAGTTTGATTGAGGCAGCAATGACAGAGACTATTTTTCCGAAGACTGCAACAATAAATTACTCAAAGGAAGCATGGGATATCCTTGAGACGAACTTCAAGGGCATTGATAAGGTCATAGTAGTAAAGCTATAGATGATTAGAAGGGAGTTTGAAAACCTTCAAATGAAGGACAATGAACCTATTGTAGAGTTCATCTCAAAAATCTCCACTTTGATAAACCAACTCAAATCAAATGAAGAAGAGTATGAAGAGCAAACAATTGTGGAAAAGATATTGAGGAGTTTACCTTATAAATATGACAACCTTGTGATGATCATCGAGGAAGCAAAGGACCTCACCACATTCACCATGGATGAGTTGATGGGAACTCTTCAAACCCATGAGCACTAGATCAACATATTAGCAACAACTTCCCAAGAGCAATCTTTCAAGGCTCAAGAGAATTCAAGAGGCAAGGGGAGAGTAAGAAATAACTCTGGTAGAGGCTTGAGAAGTAGAGGTAGTGGAAGGAATGGTCAAAGGAATGTTGGTGCAGAAAGCTCAAGATGAGAAAGCAACCAAGTGATAGGAAGCTATAGTGCCTCTCGTGTTTGCATATTGTACCCTTGTTGATTTTGATTTGAGAGATACTTGATACTCTTATCTATGTACTTTGAGATAACCTGAGGGTCAGATGTTATACTTTGATTCAGTACCATAGATTTTTACTTCTATGTTGTTGAGTTTATCATATTTGCATGTTGATGCCATTTTGAGATGACAATAGATCTATGATGATATTTGATTATTTGGTATTTTAAAATATTTTTTTGATTATGTTATGTGATGGATTTTATGATATGGTGATTTACTTCATTCTTGTCTCTTTATGCGAACATGAGTGATGTAAATGGATTAATTAGGTATTTAATGCATTTTTCTTCAGCTATGATATTATATACAATTGCACTTGATTGTGTGTTTTAGTGTGCAAGAATTATATCCCTGATAGTGGCACATGGAGTTAGTGATTCAACTATTCATATTTTAGCAACGTCATCCTTGTATGGTCGATGTATCCTTATTTAATTATTTAAATTAAACCTTTTGGTGATTATTAAATCCGAACTTATATGCATTATGTGATTAGACCAGTATGTGTGTTTGTGCATTTAGAGGTTCAAATTGTCGCAAAAGTTGTTAAGTGATTTTTTGTGATTTTGGGTTTTTGGGCTTTAAATCTTATCAAATTTAATTTTTGGAAACTTTGCCTTAGGTGAATTCCCATTATGAGGAATAACCTATTTTTGTTTGGGTTGATTCGAAGTCTAACTAGTCTAACTGGCTATTTTCCCTAATCGACGATTTACTTGAAAAGTGAATAAGTTTGGAAAGAGGAATATAATTCCTCATTTTTTTCTATTTTGGAATTTAGAAATTTGGAGAGCTTTTCTAAAATCCTCTTTTGAAGGATTTGATTTTTGTTTTTTCTAGGAGCTGTGAGCGTGGGATTTTCACAAGGTCAGTCTCGTTGGACTTGGCTCGAGGAGACCTTGCTTTGCCATCACTTTTGGCAGTTTCTGCGAGTTATTTATTTTATCAGCTTGATTTCAGTTTCGGGCCCTTTTGCTGTCAGGTAGGGCTCTCAAGTTTTCTTGTTTCTGCTTCATTTAAGCTTCTGTTTCCTGTAGCAGTTTGTTAGGAGGCTAAGAACTAGTGTTCCCCTCTATTTTTGTTTGCTAGTTTTGCCCAATTGGTCGAGTATGAACATTTTCCCTGTTCTTGAGATGGAGGTTTGGGGTTTTGCACTGTAATGCTGGTCATTTTTGCATACAGTGTCCAAACTCAATTATTTTTGGATTTTTGAGATTTTTGTACCCAAAGGTCAAATGGGTTTTAATTTCAAAATTTTCCAATTTTTGGGGTTTTTACCTCGTTTTGCATGCCACCCTATTTTGTGAGGTTTTCTTGGCATGAGTTGGGTCGTGGACCTGGATTATTCATTTGGATGTCAGTTAGACCTTTAGTGCACTTTTGTGTTGCATTGGGATGCATGTCACATCCCTCCTCTTAAGTTTGTTTTCAATTGAGTGACTTTCTGCTTGTGTTCTCATCCAGTCCTTGTGTTATGATCTTCGTGATGGTGGTGCACCACACATGAATATGTGTGTGCACATTTGTCAAGTGACTTGCGGGTCTCAATCTTCTGTGGTACTTCCAAAAGTTATGATCATTGGGGTTGGGTTGAGAATTTGCATGTGTACGGGCACTCATCGTTAGATGAGCATGGGTAGGGTAGGGTAGCATATGGAGGGGACTTCTATCTCATAGCCTGGTGATCATTGTTCCTAGAGGGTTGGTGAAGGAATTTTTAATTAAGTGATAACTAAATAAAATATTTGGTGGTAATGAAACTTAAGATAATAAAAAGATGTGGTGTGCTAGAGCCTTCCGTAGAGGAGTTGAATCTACATGGTCTGAGCTTAGGCTTTTGGATGCCAAGCGACTCTCCATGATGTCAACCCCTACTTAGTAGCCTATTGAGTGTCTGACCAGGACATGTAGTTTGTGCATTGTCTATGTCTTGGTTTTAGTCATCATACTGCCTGGTGTGTGTGTTAGCCATGGTTGTTTGCTTGTGCGTGTTTGTGGTTGGATCATTATCTCCATCACCACGATGAGAGTGGGCCTACGAGTTCCACATGGTTGGGAGGCGTAGCTACCC
Source organism: Cupressus sempervirens (assembly GCA_028749045.1). NCBI lineage: Eukaryota > Viridiplantae > Streptophyta > Pinopsida > Cupressales > Cupressaceae > Cupressus > Cupressus sempervirens. Next base: position 137,389,325 of record CM053788.1, on the reverse strand, counting down.
ATACCAATGCTAAGGACTTGTGTATAGAGATGATCTATTGTCCTAGTGCGACCATTGCTGGATGTTTTCACTTGGTACTTCGAGTTTTGGAGTATGCTTTCTTGTGATTTATGCTTTCATTGGAATGCTTGTATATCATGTTTAGATGATGTTAGTATTGAAACATTTAATTATTATGATGTTTAGCATATGTAGATGATGAGTTGATTTGTAGGATTATCTTATGCTTTACTTCTAGCATGTTAGATTTCCTTATGCTTATGTTGTAGCATATTTTAGTAGTGACGTCCCTATATGATGGTACTAATGATTTGATCGGTAGCTTGAGATGTTACACACAGGGGATGGTTAGGGCACACAATGGTCTTATGATGCTATTATGGTTGGGAGGAACTGTGTACTTAGTTTGGTTGTTCTGCACATTGCAATGTTGTTTTCAGTTATTGCGATGTTGTTTTAAGTACACTATGATGTTACCTTATGTACTTTCCTTTTATTGCTTATTAGATGGTTAGATGTTGTTTCCATCTTTCACTATTGTGTTTGAGTGTTTACACCTCGAATTGTGGATCTAGTACTCCTCGATGTAGAGGTTCTAAACTCTATTTTACCCTTTTTGTTTTTCCTTAAGAGTTTTCTAGTTTTCTTAGGCGACCATGTGTTAGCATGGGGCGATACAATAATGTGTTGCACACCCATTAGAGTTTTTTCATGTGATACTAGAAAGTATCATACCTCTTAGGAAGAAATATCATGTGATACTCTTAAGTATCACACCCCCATTGAAGAAATGTTGTACGATACTTGTAAAGTATCGAACACCCTTGAGCAAAGTGTTGCCCAAATCCTAAAAGTGTCGCACCCCTTCTTGAGAAATGTTGCATGATACTGGAAAATATCACCTAGTGTTGATTTAAAGTATCGCCTAGTTTTTGTAAAAACTTGTCCGAGCAGATAGCAGACACTTTTTGGTAAGACCCAAACTTTTCAGGAAGTGTTTAGGGTACCCTCTTATGTGTTCTTCATTCCTTTGGTGTCACATTTTGAATTCAGAATATTTCGATTTGAATTCAGTTTAGCGTCTTTTGTTGTTAGTCATTTTGGTTAGTATTGGTATTTGGAGATCTGTTGGTGTCAGGATATTTGGTTAGTCTTTCGTTGCAATCTTTGTGATCCTCGTATGTCACGTGTCATGTACATCCATACTTAATTAAAAAAAAATTACTTGTCTTATATTTATCCTTGTTCGAAGGATCTCCGAGTAGGGCATTACACAAGCACCTCTCAAAACATCTCTAGAGGAGGTAAGAAGAATAACAACTCCAATAAGAGTAATGTATAATGCTACTACTATCATAAGTTTGGGCATTATGCAAGTGAATGTTGGAAGAAGTAGGGTGATTAGTCAAGAAAAAATGCAAATGTGGTTGATGTGAACATGGGAAATGCAAATAATCCCATAGCCTTCATTATGTATAACATTGGTGAAGAAAGAATCCCTGAGGTATTGTACTTGGATAATGGTTGTAGCAACCACATGAGTGGTAATGAAAGTTTATTTTCTTTCATTGATAGAAGCTTCAGTTCTAAAATTAAGATAGGAAATAATGGAACCATTCCCATTGTGGGCAAAGGGTCTATTATGGTCTGCACCAAGCAAGGTGAGAAGAGGGAGATACAAAATGTATATTTTGCCCTGGGTATGAAGCACAATTTGATGAGTGTTGGACAACTCATTTAAAATGGTTATAAAGTGCTGATGGAAAATGATGTGTGTGTCATCCATGAAAAGGATGGGAGTAATAGATTACTTGCAGCAATTCAAATGATAAAGAACCAGATGTTTCTCTTGAAGATAGAGACATATTTATCTTCTCAAGTCACTATTGCACCTACCAAGCATGCATGTACATTAGTACATTAGCAATCATCTCTTAGGAGCATGATTGAAGACCCCTCCAAGCTATGGTATCTCAGGTATGGACATCTTAGCTTTGTTGGTTTAAATTTGTTGTCCAAGAAAAGAATGGTAGATGGTTTGCCAAGCATTGAAAATTCATGTGACAAGTGTGAGGCTTATATTTTTGGTAAACAACATAGCCTTCCCTTTGATTCTGGTATTCTAGAAGGGCAAGAACACCATTAGAATTGGTGCATTTTGATTTAATAGGACCTATGCAAACCACTTCTATTGGGGGGAGTACTTATTTTATGACATTCATAAATGATTTCAATCATAGGACATGGGTGTATTTATTAAAGAACAAATCTGAAGCATTTGACAAATTTGTTGAATTTAAAGACCTAGATAAAAAAGAATGTGAACACTATGTCAAAGTCCTTAGGTCAGATAGAGGAGGGGAGTATACCTCCATTTTTTTTGTAAATTTTTGCACGAAGAATGACATTAAGAAAGAGATTATTGCCAATTATACTTTGTAGCAAAATGGGGTGGCTGAGAGGAAGAACAAGACCATTGTTGAAATGGCAAGGAGCATGATGAAAGAAAAGGGACTCCCAACTGAATATTGGGGAGAAGCTATAGCAACAACAATATATTTTATTAATAGGTGTCCTATGAAGTTAGTTCGTGACAAGATTCCTCTTGAGGCATGGTCAAGGAATAGATGGACATTTGGACACTTGAGAGTGTTGGGATGTGTAGCATATGCACATGTTCCAAAGGAACAAAGGAAAAGGCTAGATGACAAAGGTGTAAAGTGTATCCTCATTGGTTATAACTTGAAATCAAGGGCTTATAGGTTGTATGATCCAATCACCAAGAAGATCATCATTTCAAGAGATGTGGATTTTCTTAAAAATTGGTCATGGGATGGCTCAGTAGATGAATCTTCAAGCACTTCAAGTAAAATGCTGACCATTGATGAAGAAGAAGATAATGGTGATCAAAAAGATGATGAAGTAGCAAACATGGAAATTTTAAGACAAAGGAAAAAGGGCAAGCAACCTCTAACATGCCGAGTTTCAACTCCTAGCAATTCAAGACAACCCCGAGCTAGCTTGCAAAATAGTAACAACATCACTACTGAGAATTTAGATCCCACTTTCGCCTCTCTGTTGCCAAGAAAGAATAAGATTATAAGGGAGATATACCAATAAGAAAGGTATGATGAAGAGTTTGATGAGAGTGTAAATTTTGCATTATTTTCTCATAGTGATCCAGTCTACTTTGAAGAAGCTATGAAGGAAGAGAAATGATGTAATGCCATGGATGAGGAAATAGATGCTATTGAAAGAAATGAGACATGGGAGTTAACTACTTTGCCTCCCAAGAAGCAAGTAATTAGAGTGAAATGGGTTTATAAAACCAACTACAATGCAAAAGGAAAAATAGATAGGCAAAAGGCACATTTAGTGGTCAAGGGGTACAAGCAATAGTATGGCAGAGATTATGATGAGACATATGCCCTGGTTGGAAGAATGGAAACCATGCATGTTGTTGTAGCAATTGCATCCCAATACAAATGGAAGGTATATCAAATGGATGTGAAGTCCACCTTCTTGAATGATGTATTCAAAGAAGAGATTTATGTGGAGCAACCACCTAGTTATGAAATCCTGGGTGAAGAACACAAGGTGTATAGATTGAAGAGAGCTCTATATGGGCTCAAGAAAGCTCCAAGGGCATGGTACAATAGAAATGACTAAAGCGGTGGTGAGCCCACTCTCTATATAGGGGCAACAAATGATAAGGTATTGATTGTTGTCTTGTATGTAGATGACTTAATCTTCACCAGAAATGATAATTTCCTAATAGATGAGTTCAAAGAGGCCATGAAGAATGAATTTAAAATGACAGACCTAGGTCTCTTGAAGTATTTTCTAGGCATAGAAGTAAAACAAATGCATGTTGACATCTTAATCTCCGAAGAAAAGTATGCAAATCAGATCTTGGAGATATTCAAAATGAAAAATAATAAGGAAACCCCAACACCAAAAGTAATAGGTCTAAAGTTGAGCAAGAAAGATTGCAACAGAAGTGTGAATCCAACATTATAAAAGAGTATGGTTAGAAGCTTGATGTATTTGATAGCAACTTGGCCTGACATGATGCATGTAGTAAGTTTGCTTTATAGATTTATGGAAACACTAAAGGAATCCCATTGGCAAGCAAGAAAGAAGATCCTAATTTATGTGAGTGGTACTGAGGGATATAGGATTTTGTATACTGTAGATAGTGATTTCAAGTTGATTGGATACATTGATAGTGATTGGGTTGGAAGCATAGATGATAGGAAGAGCACTTCTGGATAAATGTTCCATATGGGATCAGGTGCAATTTCATCGGCATCCAAGAAGAAACCTATTGTTTCTCAATCTACAGCAAAGGCTGAATACATAGCAAAAAATGCAACATCATGTCAAGCTATTTGGTTAAGGATAATCTTGACTGATTTGAATGAAAAGCAAGAGGATGGAACCACAATCTTTTGTGACAACATTTCCTCAATTGCACTGTTTAAGAATCTAGTCTTCCATGGGAGAAGAAAGAACATAGAAATCAAATATCACTTCATCAGAGAGTTTGTGGAGAATGGAGATATCAAAATGGAGTTTTGTAAGTTTGAGCAACAACTAGCAGACATTTTCACTAAGCCTTTGGGCATAGCAACTTTTGTACACCTAAGGAGTATTGGTGTAGTTGATTTGGATCAAGAGTGATCCTTGTTCATATGGCTTGGGAGAAGGGGCAAGTGTTAGAAAAAATGGTCGGTTTCATCTTGGAGACACACACCCACCTACTTGCTTGACAAAATTCAACTTGGTAGGTGTATTTGAAAATCCAAATGAAAGGAAAAATGAAACAAGACAAAAGGAATGAAGCTCATTCATTCGATTAAGAAGGAGAAAAAAAAGAGAGTAGAGACAAGAAGATCAGAAGATCAAAGCAAAGGTGAAAGAAATATTCAAAGAAGAGTTTGAAGGACAAAAAGTAGGTTTAGTTTTAGTGTTTGCAACAACATGTGTTGAACCTCTCTGTCATTTTGTAAGTTTGTTTTTATTTATCCTATGAAGCAGTGATTGCTCCAGGCGTTATTGTATGCAACCTTTAGTGCTATAAGTTTAATATTAGTTTTATCAGTTAAATTATTTTGTGTTTACTGGTTGAAGCCGAAGGCTCCTAGATTTTGTAATAGTTTAACCCAGTTGAATAGAAAGAAAGCAAGCAGGCATACTAATCAATCTAGTTGTGTTGGCTCTTTGTTGTCTCCTTTCTATTCATTATTACACGATGCTTAGTATTTGAGAAGTTCATATTAGTAATTTTTGTTGTTACCTTCTCTATGTTTTAATGGTGGAGCAAACTAGACAGGAAGTCTACTATTGACTCACTTGGCTTATGTTGTAACCGAGCTCATCTTGTGCTCACTCAGCCTCCTCATTGTTCCCTTAAGGAATTGAGCTCTCCTCTTGTTTCCAAGCTCACTCAACAGCTCTTGTGTCAAGTTCACTCAACATCCACTTTTCCAAGCTCTCCTTACTGTCAAGCTCACTTGGCTCCTTGGCATGTCGAGTTCACTCGACATCCACTGCCTATCACTCAACACCATTGATGCATGCATTATTGTATGCAACCTTTACGACTATAAGTTTAAGATTATTTTTATCAGTTGAAGTATTTTGTGTTTACTAGTTGAGGCCGAATGCTCTGAGATTTTGTAATAGTTTAAGCTAGTTGAATAGAAAGTAAGCAAGAAGACATACTAATCGATCCAGTTGTGTTGGCTCTTTGTCGTCTCCTTTCTATTCATTATTGCACGATGCTTAGTATTTGAGAAGTTCGTATTTGTAAGTTTTTTTGTTACCTTCTCTGTATTTTAATGGTGGAGCAAAACTAGATAAGAAGTCTATTTTTGACTCACTCGGTTCACGTTGTAACTGAGCTCATCTTGTGCTCACTCGGCCTCCTCAGTATTCCCTTAAGGAAGCGAGCTCTCCTCTTGTTGTTGAGCTCACTCGATATCTCTTGTGTCGAGTTCACTCAACATCCACTGTGATGAGCTCCCCTTATTTTTGAGTTGACTCGGCTCCTTAGAATGCCAAGTTCACTCGGCATCCACTGCCTGTCACTCGACACCTTCTGTTGCTGAGAAAAACTGTCACTTGGCATTAACTATTGTCGAGAAAATTTTTAATGTTGTGAAGTTGATTTGTTCATAGGTACAAACCTATTCCAAACAAGCAAAATAAAAGCTATATTAGATTCATACCAAACTCACCATTTCTACCAAAAGGATCAGCACATACTTGAGTAAATGTATTGAAAATCTATAAGTGCCACATTTTCTTGACCACAACATTGATTCTAGACTAAAATATTGATTCAGGAGTAATTCCAAGCTGTATAAAATTGTTGAATTGGAGAGATTATTTAATTATCAAATTAATGGGATCACATGAATGGTAGCATAAAATCCAAATTGTATAGAAGTTCCCTCCAATTTTTATTTATTAATTTTGGATGGGTAAATGTGTTCCTCTATGTAGAATTTTAATTCCCAATATTTTTGACGGTTCTAGTACATGCTACCTTTAGATTGATTGAGTTGAATATATATACTCTCCTATCATGAAGTAGTTGTATTAAACAAGAATGATAATGCATTTTGATTTGAAAAGTGAATGTATGCATTAGGTATTTAGTAAATGCATTCTACAAAATTATAATTTGATTGTATGCATTGGAACTAGGTGAATTAAATTCCAGATATAAATCTAAATGAATAAGTGAATGCAAGTAAAACTTTAGTTACAATGCTTCAATATTGTATCTTGGATTTTTTGTCCAACATGTGAGATTCTGAAAGCCCTCAATTACTTGCAGCTTTCTTAGAAGTCACGTTCAGTGTGACTATGAACATTGGATGTTGTTTGTATCGGATTGTGGAAGCAAACAAAATATTGTATGTCTTGGTGTTTTCTTGTGAATAGATAAATCTTGATTGAATATAAGCTTTAGCATTATGTCTTTAACTAATATGCCTAAAACTACCAAAATAGGAAGTATTTAATAGCATTCATAGTCTATACCAAATTGAGTTAGAAAATTTGCAAGAAATTATTATATTAGATCTATATTTTTTCTTGAGATTTTGACTAATGCATGACTAAATGACACCCTATTGCATTCTAGAAAGTGATGCCATTGAATGATGCCATTGAAAATGTACTTGAAATTGAAGTTTTTATTTTTCATTAAATTCTATTGATTGAATCATGTACATTGAAGGATGTATGACTTGTAGGTCTACGTCATTGGATAAATATCATGTTTTTGTATTCAATGTTGTCAGCCTTTGATAATGTTTTTAAAAAAATTTAATGACAGAATAAATTGCACTATACTATGGAGAACATATATTGTAAGTGTTGCACACGATTCTATTACTCTTTTTAATTTTGTTTGGTTAGTCTTGATGCTAGGTTGGGTATCTTTCATTTTAGGAAAGATTCTAGGGAAGCTTAACAACTTCATGGTAGGGTGGTAAAGAAATCCTACAATATTCTCACCTTTATATTTCTTGAGAAGATTCTGGAGCTCATATCGTCTTGGTTGTCATGTTTAGATCATCTTGGTATTCTAGTATCTAGTATCTAGTATCTAGTGTAGGTATTTCTTTAATTTAAATGATAATTAAAACTTAATGTTGTTTGGTCAATACTCAAATGACCTTGACTCTTATAGACTTTTCACATTGTATGGAGATTGTTGATGTGGCATTGGTTTTGCATGGAGAATCTTTACAAGTAGACTTTCAGGTCACAAGAGCATAACGAAAAGGAAAATACACAAATGAATAAAAAAATCTGAAACTAAACTACAAAATGTTGAATACAATGAAGATGAAACTCCATGCGAGGAACTAACAAAAAAGAGAGCTGAAAAACAAGGTGAAAAAGGAGCAAAAGAATGTGGAGGGTTAGAAAGAAGTTCAATGATAGGAAATGATTGCACTATGGGTCATGGCTATCAATCACATATCTAAAGAAACATTACATTCAGAAGTAGTGAAATAAAACTTGACCACCATAGAAGAAAGCAGAGAAGAAAGGAAAAATTTCTTGATGATTGAATATATAAAGCATTAAAGGATGAGACCTTACCAAGAACAAATTGTTCAGGGACAAAGAATCTTAAAAGAGCATGACATTGTCTTTAAATTTTATTGATCAAATAAAATAAATGGGGAGATTCCTTATAGTGACAACTACAAGTTAATAAGTAGTGAAACACAATTTGACTGCCATAGAAGAATGAAAGAAGTTTTCATTGAATGAATATATAAAGTGTTAGAGGATAAGACTTTATTAAGAAAAGACTGTTGACAAAAAAAAAAAAATCTTGAGGGAGAATGACATTACCTTTAAATTTTATTGGTCAAATAAAATATATTGGGGGATTCCTTCAAATGACAATGTTGTGTCAATAAGGAGAAACTATAAATGTGCCTACAAAGACAGACCACATCAACAAAGATTCATAGAGAACATTTAGGTAAAGATATGATGAAAATTCCTTTAATTAAGAAGTAGGATAGGTAGACAATAAAGACTTTCATAAAATACAACCCTGCGAGTAAGAGAATAATGAAAAAGAAAAAGAAAATAAAACTTGTCTAGACAACAAAGAGGTGTATTACTAATTTCTGCTTACATAGATGAAAGGTGTATTACTAATTTCTACTTACATAGATGAATAATCATGAGAAGGCAGATAATTTGATAAATTTTAAATAATATAAATGGTTTCACTAAGTTTTCTTAAGGACAAGACAATGTTTTGGTTCTAGTGAGAATTTTTGAATGATACAAAAGATTGTGAACTGTTACAAATATAATTTGGATCAATTATAGGCTCATATATCTATTATATACCACTTAAATGACCTCAAAATACCTTTGGTATATCTAAAAAAGCTACTTTTTATAACTAAGGGTACAATTCATCCAATTATGGGTAGTCGTCATTATACTAACAACTTTAAAGTCACAACTAGTGGTATAATGTAGTAAAAAAAAATTGAACATTAAATCAACAAGTATTTATATTAAATCAATAAGTGTGGGTATCAAATCAACAACTCCTATCACAACCATTAGAACACAATACTGGGTCCTTTCCCATAGTCCAACTTGATTCACTAAGAGGTGACAAATACATGTAAATTTTCTTCATCGCATCGATAGAAAATTGTGTAGACAACATGCACCTACATGAAATCCATGTCAGCTCAACCAAGTACCATGGAACAATAGAAATAAACTAAAATTCAGTCAAGGGCTACTAACAAGGAATCAAGCTACCTTATTTAACTATGAGAGAACAAAGACTACTAGTTATAAGAAAATAAGAGAATTGGGCCAAGTAAGATATATGTGAAGGAATTTGGGAAGTGATTAGAGGTAGTGACAAAATAAGAAAAATATTAATGTTGGACAAAAATGGACAAGAATAAAAGTTTGGAAAGGATAAAAAACATAGAATAGGACCCACTTTGGTTAGAGAAAGGACATAATTAACCCACCCAAGTAGCTAACAAAGACTTACAATAGAGTACCAAAGAAGGAGAGGAACATAAATGTGGAAATATCCATCAAAAGTAGGAGCAACCTTAAGAATTGGGAAAACATGTTCAATTAGCCAACCAAAAGGGTCATGAATAGTCTTCAATGAAGAGGAATGAAGCATATAACATGTGATCATACAAACAAGAAAAATCTATCTTATAAGGCCAGACTTAAACATCACACACTAAAGGAAAATTAAACTTTAAAAAAAGAACTTTGATTATTCGACACATTTAACTTTGGAAGCAAACCTTAATGTGTGATGTTTAAGCTATGTAATCTTATAATAGCATCTTCCTTTGATCAACGAGGATATATGAGGACTTGTGATGACTTAAAGTTTATTAAAATAGTGCTTTGAATTTCTAGGGAACAACCCTTGTTTGCCAACATATCTACAATCCCATTAGCTTCTTTGCAATGGGGAAGAAGATGGTAGTATTCAAATAACAAAAAAAAAAGAATCCATGCCTCTTGTAGGAGTGGAAAAGATGGTAGCAGTCCTATATGAGGCTACCAAAGACCTTGCTCCTTCCATGTTGAAGTTTTTAGCATCTAGCGTTACTATGACCAATCACTTAGAATCTCTAAGAATGATATCGGGGTTACCTTTTGATGCCCAAAAAATATTGTTATTATTTAGAAATGATGTGATCAAGAGACTACATAAAGAAGCAAAAGGTGGGAGATAAAAGTGTGGAATCACATGAATTAAATACATGTGAAATTAAGTAAATGATAGATTAAGTTGCAAAATTACTATAGGAAGTGTTAGCATGAATGTTGATGTTACTACTTTGGGGGTATCCTGAGCATTAGAGAGTATTGATATGTTGCATTCATGACTGTGTTTTCCATTGATGTCAACATATCATTAATTCTGTAAAGACTGGTAGAGCAGCAGACAGAGATCTTGATGGTACGAACAATGGATTGATTGTCTCGTCATGCCTAGTTATGGACATGTACGACATAATGTCTTGATGACGTGGTTAAGTGCACAGAGTCTGAGTCAAAGATGTAAAGAATTTGTACCTAATTTACAGAGAGTAGTTTAGAGACATATTATTAGGAAAGTAGTTCCTGATGATTCTTGGCTATCTTACATCTGAGATGTAATGAAGAGATTCACAATCAGGCAATGATAGAGGACAGTCAGATGATGACGTCAGTGAGTGCAGAAGCCTTAGTAGCGTACGCATAAATTTTTGTATAGAATATGAGCCAACAATGCTATTGTAATTGTAATTAATTAATTATCTTATTTTTTATTTATTGGGAAAGCCTCAAGGCCGACTCAAGGAATTATTATGAAGATATGGTATAAAGAAAAGTTGTTTTCCTTGATTGTAAAATATATAAAGTCTGTTCAAGTATTGTGATCATTGCAAGAAGTGCAAAGTGCAAAAAGAAGCATAGTGCTTACTGAATGTGTGTAAGCAATTCAAGGGATTATTGGATGCAAGATTTGAGATCTGGTTACAAGATCTGAAGGAGTAGAAGTCCGGTTGACAAGATAGAGACAGAGAAAGGAAGTACATTTTACTTCTATTATTCTGCAATGAATAATACAAAGATCATTTGGACATTGGGTTCATTGATCTTTCCCTTGAAGTTGTTTGGGCAGTGGGTCCATTTGTCTTCCACAACTCCTAATAGAGTTGGCACAACTTCTAACAGGGTTGGCACAACTCCTAACAGGGATTCAAAGTCTCCTAACAGGGTCTCATATGTACTAAATGTTACAATAGACTCCTAACAAGGTCTATCCTCTAAGAAGGAACATTTATATTAGTACATCATCTTGTGGGTACCATCCCCATTGGGGCTTTCCCTCTAATCAAGGGTTTCCCTAGTTAACATATCTGGTTTATTGTGTACGAGTATCTCATGGTTTCAATTTATATTAATCATATGGTTAAGATTGTTTAAGGTTGTTGATTGTGATATTAGTTGGATAATTGATTCACGACCGCCCCCCACCCCCCTCCCGCCAAGTTATATCAATGGACTATATATTCTAACAATTGGTATTAGAGAGTCAGATCCTTGAAGGTTAAGCTTAACAACTTTGGGAGATCAATGGAAAATATATTCAGGAAGATAGTTCTAGATTCGATGGGGCCAACTATGATAATTGGAAGGAGAGGATAAAGACTCATCTTTTGTGGATGGGTCCAAGATATTGGATCTTGAAAAAAAGTCAGAAGAAAATCATTGAAGAAGATAAGCTTGAAAGATGCAATGAAGAAGAAAGAGATTTATTCATGTGTAACATGAGAGCAAGAGAAGCTCTATTGAAAAATCTTCTAAAGAATGAATATAGTCAGATAAAGTCACTTGTAACATCTTGTGAAATTTGGAAAGCATTAGAATCTACTTTTGAAGGTGATGATAATGCAAAAAGAATGAGATTACAGAATTGGATATGTACATTTCAAGATGCTAGAATGATGGATGATGAATCTGTAAGAAGTTATATTGGTAGAATATTAGAAATGGTTACAAGAATTTAGTCTCATGATTGAACCAAGGAAGATGATGAATTCATATGGAAGATCTTGAAAAGTTTGACACCACCATTCAAACCGATAGCTCAGATGATTCAGCTAGTGATGTCCTACACTAAGGAAACATTACCTGGGAGATTAGAATCAACATAAGCATATCTAAGACAATTTGGAGAACTTGCAAGAGTAAAAAAAAAATTTAGTGCCCTAAACATTCAACCTAATTTGACAAGGAGTGCAAGTACTCGTGGAGATTTTGTTGGCAACAAGAGAGCTGATGAAGAGAAAAAGATTGAGGAAGGAATAGCCCTTCTGGTGAGAAGAGAAAAAGATGGTAAGAAAATAGTTAAATGTTGGACTTGTAATGAATTTGGTCATTATGCATCTAAATGTCATAAAAGAGAGAAAAAGTATAAGGGAAAGTTTAACCCTAGAAGAGATAGAGATAGAAATTGTTCGCATGCAAATGAAGATGAAAAATCTGATGAGAAAGGTCAAACTGAAAGTGATGATCTAGTTACCCAAGTGGAAAATAAGTCTGATTGGATAATTGACAGTTATTGTTCACATCACATGACTGGTGATATGAATAAGTCTGTTAAGTTCAAGAATCATGCTGGAGGTATTGTTAGAGTTGGTAACAATGCAGCCTATGATATAACATGAATTGGATCCATTACTCTTGATGGTAAAACTAACACTGATGATGTCTATTTTGTTGATGGATTGAAGCATAACTTGTCGAGTGTTGGATAGTTGGTGGACAAGGGTTATCAAATGCAGTTTACTAAGAAGACCTGCACTATCAGAGAAAAAGATGGTAAGATGATTGGAACTGACACTAGATCTAGAGGTAATGTATAAATGTTGAATCCTACTGAGATGCCATGTTTGGTAGCTAAAGTGGATAACAATTGGTTGTGGCATAGAAGATTCTATCACATAAACTTTGATAATATTGTGAAGGTTAGTGACACTTTTGTAGTCAGAGTCTTTCCTAATATTGTTAACCCTACTAATGTTGTGTGTAAGGAATGTAATTTGGCTGAGAAGAAGAAAGTATCATTCCCTAGCAAGAAGTTTACTACCACGGAGAAGCTAGATATCATTCACATAGATCTGAGTGGTCCTTCTAGAACAAGAGGATTCTATGGTGAAAGATATTTTATGATTTTTGTTGATAATTTCACTAGAATGATGTGGGCAACATTTCTTAAAGAGAAATTTGAAGCTTTTGAGAGGTTTATGATATTTAAGAATAGAGTTGAGAATGAATTTGGTGTTAAGATTAAGTGTTTGAGATCTAATAGAGGAGGAGAATTCACCTCTAAAGAATTTAACATATTTTATAAAGAAAATGGAATCAAAAGACAATTATTTGCACCTAGAACCTGGTATGCGAGATTGGACAATTACTTGGCAAAGCTTGGATTTGCTAAAGGTATGGCATATAGTAACTTGTATCTAAAATAAATTAAAGATGGATTGTTGATTATTGTAATATTTGTTGATGACGTCATTTTTGGAGGTAATGATGAAGCTAGTGATAAATTTGCTAAGGAGATGAAGAATGAATTTGAAATGAGTATGATAGGAGAAATGAAGTTTTTCCTAGGTTTGTAGATTGTGTAGAATAATGATGGTATATTCATTTCACAAGATAATTACCTAAAAGATTTGTTGAAAAGGTTTGGTTTGGAAAGTTGTAAACTTGTTGGCACACCTATGATAACTGGTTACAAGTTATCTAGCAAAGATGAGACACATGCAGTGGAGCAAAAGAAGTATAGATCAATGATTAGAGGTTTGTTGTATCTAACTCATGCCAAACTAGATATAGCAAATGCAGCTAGGATTGTATCTAGATTTCAAGTTGATCCTAAGTAGTATAATTTTGCAGCAGTAAATAGAATATTCAAATATCTGAAAGGGACATCTGATTATGGTATTTGGTATGACAGATCAAGTGATTTCACACTTTGTTCATATATTGATGTTGATTGGGTAGGTAGTATGGATGGCAGAAAGAGCACCAGTGGTGGAGCATTCTTTCTTAGAGGAAGATTCGTTTCTTGGTTAAGCAAGATTGTATTTCACAAAGTACTGATGAGGTAGTGTATGTTGTAGCACCAAATAACTATAATCAAATTATGTGGATGAAGCATATGTTCAAGGATACCGGACTTGAGATTAAAGAACCTGTTATCATTTATTGTGATAACACAAGTACAATGAGTATGTCTAAGAATCATGTATTGCACTCTAAGACAAAGCATATATCTATTAAAAATTATGTGCTAAGAGAGAAAGCAACAAAATAATAATTTAGATTGGAGTATGTAAGTACTAAGGATCATATTGTAGATATCTTTACGAAGCCTTTGCCTAAAGATACTTGTGAGTACTTGAGAGGTATGCTTGGGGTTATGCCCCTGCCTACTTCTGAGTAGTTGATGTAGAGAATGCATCAGTCAAGTGGTACAAAGCACTATTATTTGACTAGACTAAATGATGATGCTTCCCATTTGGAGGAGTATCTAGTATGTATCGAGTCATTGAGGACTCTTGGTATTTGGTATTGAATAGTGTCTTTGGACACTCGAGTTGGTTGATGACTTGGAGTAGCTGATTAACAATTGGTACATTGAGTTTGAGGTCTTTGGCATTGATGTCAATGGGGGAGAATATGCATGAAACACATTTCCTAAAGCATGGGGGAGAGTATGAATGAGATGAGGACAATAGCATCAGTAGAGTAGTACCTGGTATTCTTGGAACTTAGATGTTTTTCATCTATGTTTCCATTAATGCCAAAGGGGGAGATAGTTAGCATGAATGCCAATGATACTACTTTGGGGGTATCTTGAGCATTGGAGAGTATTGATATGTAGTGTTCATGACTATTTTTTCCATTGATGTCAATATAGCATAAATTCAATAAAGATTGGTAGAGCAGTAGACAAAGATCTTGATGGTACAGACAATGGATTGATTGTCTAGTCGTGCATACTTATGGAAATGTACGACACAGTGTCCTAATGACATGGTTAAGTGCACAGAGTCTGAGTTGAAGACATATGGATTGATTGTTTGGTCGTGCGTAGTTATGGAAATGTATGACACAGTGTCCTGATGACATGGTTAGGTGCATAGAGTCTGAGTCGAAGACATATGGAAGTTGTACCTAATTTATAGAGAGCAATTTAGAGACAGAGTATTGGGAAAGCAATTCCTAATGATTATAGGCTATCTTACGTTTGAGATGTAATGAAGAGATGTGCAGTCAGGCAGTGATAGAGGATAGTTTGATGATGATATCAATGAGTGCACAAGCCTTAGTATCACATGTATGAGTTTTGTATATATTGTGAGCCGACAATGCTATTGTAATTGTAATTAATTAATTATCTCATTTTTTTAATTGGGAAGCCTCAAGGACGACTCAAGGAATTATTATGAAGATATAGTATAAAGGAAAGTTGTTTTCCTTGATTGTAAAATATATCAAGCATGTTCAAGTATTATGATCGTTGCAAGAATTGTGAAGTGTGAAAAGGAGTAGAGTGCTTACTGAATGTGTGTAAGCAATCCAAGGGATTATTGGATGTGAGATTTGAGATCTGGTTACAAGATCTGAAGGAGTAGAAGTCTGGTTGAAAGGACAGAGACAAAGGAAGGAAGTACATTTCAGTTCTATTATTCTACAAGGAATAATATAAAGATCATTTTGACAGTGGGTTCATTGGTCTTTCCCTTGGAGCTGTTTGGACAGTGGGTCCAGCTGTCTTCCACAACTCCTAACAGGGTCGGAATCTCCTAATAGGGATTTAAAGTCTCCTAATAGAAACTCATATGTATTGAATGTTGTAACAGACTCCTAACAGGGTATATCTTTTAACAAGGAATATTTATATTAGTAGATCATCTTGTGGGTACCATCCCCATCGAGGTTTTCCCTCTAATCAAGGGTTTTCATAGTTAACATATTTGTTGCTATTGTGTATGATTATCTTGTTGTAGTTTTAGTTTATATTACTCGTATGGTTAAGATTATTTATGGTTGTTAATTGTGATATTAGTTGGATAACTGATTCACCCCCCCTTCCAGTTATATCAGCGGACTATATATTCTAATAAGAAGTTCATTCAAGGCTAATCTAAGATAGTTGGCCCCATAACTGATCGGTTGAAAAAAGGCAAAGGATGGCATTGGGGTACGAAGCAACAGGAGTCATTTGACTTGCTGAAGCGGAGAATAATTGAAGAGATAGTAATTTCTCTTCCAAGGTATGGAAAACCCTTTGAGGTTCCAATAGATGCATCTAATTATGCAGTGGGAGGCATGCTGATGCAAAATGGTCACCCTATTGCCTATGAATCACAGAAGTTGATTGACTGAGAAAGAAACTATCCAACTCATGAAAAGGAGATTACAGTCGTCGTGCACTACCTAAGAATGTGGCATCACTATATTTTGGGTGTACCATTTGTGGTTTGCACAGGAAACATAAGTTCCATGTATTTTCAAAAACAGTCCAAGCTATCACCTAAGGAGGTGCATTAGCAAGAATTCATGACAGAGTTTGATTTTGAAGTTGTCTACAATCCAGGCAGATATAATGTGGTGGTTGATGCCTTGAGCAGAAAATCACAATTAGATGTTGTTGTTGAATCAGAGGAGCTAGTTAGTAGTCACGTGGAGCTAAGTGATGAGGTTCTAGATCGAATCAAGGAAGTCCTTGATGCTAATACGTAGGCTCACCATACCATCCTACAATGCCAAGATGGGAGGACTAGGTGATTCAATATTGTTGAAGAGATTCTCTAATTCATGGATAATCATATTTATGGGGAAGGAACTGAGAAAGAAAATAATATTTAAGTGAGATGATTATGTCTAAACTGATCACCCAAGACAACATAGGATACTCACCCTCTTGGAGAGGGGTCTTTACTGGCCTAAAATGATATTGGATGTTGAACAATATGTAAGAACCTGCCAACAAGACAAGCTCATGCCCAATTATCCAGGGGGCCTCTTGTGGCCCTTGCCCGTTCCAGTTTGCCATGGGAAAGAATTTCATTATATTTTATCACTTAGTTACCAACAATATATGGGTATGACAGTATAATGGTGGTTGTTAACCGATTTACCAAGTATGGGATCTTTGTGCCATGGAAATATCCTTGCTTAGTGGAGTTGGCTGCCAAATACTTTTTTAGTAATGGTGTTAAGTATAGGGGAGTGATTTTGAGCTTGATCAGTGATAGGGATCTCTGCTTCACATCCAAATTTTGGACATAACTTTTTAAGCTTCTAGGCACGAGGTTGTTGATGAGCACAAGCTACCATCATCAAATAGATGGCTAGACAAAAAGAAGGCTACCTAATGTGATTTGTGGACACTAACCAAAAGAATTGCTTGAGTCTGTGGGGGATGGATCAATTTAGTTATAACTTGCAGAAAAGTGGATCAAATTGGCAATCTCCATTCGAGCTAGCTAGCGTACAACAATCCCTAAATCCACACATGGTGTTGAGTGGCTACCATGGGAATGATACCACTGCAGTTGAATTTGTGCAAAGATGGAATGAGAAAGTGTATATTTCTAGATACCATTTGACCAAGGCAAGCGATCCAATGAAGAGGTTTGCAGATCGTAAGAGACGGGACCTAGATTTCAATGTGGGAGACAAGGTTCTTTCAAGGATGAATTTGGACCAATTTAAGGCCCCTAAAAGTATTATCTCCTCACTTGTTCATCATTGGGATGAACCATTTGAGATTTTTGCAAAGGTTGGGAAGGTTTCCTACAAATTAAATCTTCCTTTGCATCTAAAAGTGCATCTGGTATTTCACATTTTGCAGCTCATATTGCACCATGCAGATCTTGAAGACTTGGCATGCAACATCCTTGAAAGAGGTCTAGCAAATATACTGGACAATATAAATCATCGCATCAAAGAGTTGTTGCCTATGACAGTTTAAGGCATTGGGAAGAAATCAAACAAAGAGTTCATGGTGGTTTGCGAGGGAACAGACTAGGGAGAGGCGATATGGGAGCGCTCTGAAATTTTATGGTGAGATGATGAGCAAGTAACAGAGTTCATGAATAAGGGGATCTCAACTTGGAAAGCTTGAACAGGTTTGTAAGATCTTTGTGCAGTCTGGAGAAGGAAGGGTGCACCGATGTCGAGGGTGTCACCTAGTTTAAGTAGGGGAGAATGTTGTGGCCTTTCAAAGTAGTGCCAGGGTAAAATGGAAATCAAGTATGCTACATTATGATGAGCGGAAATAAACACAACTTTTCCTAGATTTTGAGCTTGAAGGAATGTGTGTTTTCATGAAGGCACTGTGCTTCATGGAAATGGAAAATAGATGATGATCAAGCGACTACCATGGAAGCATGATACCCACGGTCACACAGAATGAATCACATAGATTGGTATAAGAGTACCTGGGTTGATTTAAGGAAACACTAAGTATCAAGTTGAGACTGGGAAATATGGCGTCCAATGCAGATATCTTGGGCATGGATTGGTTCCATCTTTGATTAGCTTGGTTGGCTATATGAGAGTGCCTCTTAATTGTAATTGACGGGTATTGAGATGTATGCTGAGTGAGCAATCTGGGTAGGATTAATTTGTAATTGCATAGGCTAGTTTCATATTGTGAGTAAGATGGGTTATATTGTTTGGTGTCCAATGTGACTAGAATCATAGCATGACATAGTACCTTAGTGGAAATATATGGGATACCATTAACTATGAAATATATGGAAATATATGGTATCTGACTTATAGAGCATGGATAGCTTTTTGTAAAGATTGATATATGATGGAATAAAGGATCCACGAGTTGCCCCATTTATGTGTCTATTTTCTTGTTACATGTCTTTTGGGTTTATGCATTGCTTTTTTTATTAAGTTATTTAGTTTTGTACATGCTTAATGATTATCCTAGATGTGTAGTAATTTTGTGTTAAGGTGAAGGTGTAGTCTATATTGGTTTCTAGGTCACCATACTTAGTTCAAAAGGTAGTATTGCACAAGGACACACTCTAACCTCGTGACACTTGGTAATTAATTATAATATATGTATAAGTCATAATAGTATATTAGTTGATATTTTTTTTGAGTTTTTATCTATGAATTATAATGTTTTATATTTTGGTTTATACTTTTTATAATTGAATATCAAACCTTTAACTTTGACAAACAAGGCCTAAGGCTAAAGGGGAAACTAATAATAAGTGAAACATGCTCCAGATTATCAAAATATGCTAATAAGTATCCATAAGTGTTCAAGATTGATCAATATAAACTAAAGGTCTTTTTTATTTTTAAGTCTGTGTATTATACTATCATGCACAAAAATAAGTGCTCTTGATTAAATTTTGGATCAACGATCAAGGCTAGATCAATTGGTGAGAACTTCTTGTTATGAAGCACAAGGTCACAAAGTCCACTCTCCCCCTAGCCCACATGGTATTGGAGGACGTGTAGCACCAACATTTCCAATCACATTAAGAAGTTTACCAAACACACTGTAGTTTATAAAGTGTGATATCCACGATTCCTATAGTCTTAAAAAACTAAAATAAATTTAGGATGAGGTATTTTACCAGTTCTAAATATGATCTTAAAACAATTTGTACAATAGACTCAAGTATGGAAGACACCTATCTAGGATTTACACCATATTGTATAATGTTTTTCCAAAAAAATCTACATATGACTCTTAAGAATGTATTAGATTGAAAGATAATTTTGTAATGGAGTATTCTTACATTTAACAATTAAATCACAACATGGTCATTGTTGGTGTTACAGATTTTGGTTCTAGCTTGGTGTTACAGAGTTTTCCAAATTTGTCCAAGCCACTATTCTTGCCACTCTACAAACTTCTTCACCTTTGATCATTCAACTATGGGGAGGGGATTTTGTTGTCCTTAATTTCATATTAATGAAATTGGGACAACCCTATGTAAGTGTTTGTAGTTTGAACTCTCCAAGGAATTTTCTTAGTTGTCTTGTTTAATTTTGCTTTTATTTTCACGCTAGGATAGTTGTATTTTCAATTTCATTCACTATCTTAGACTTCAACCGAAGTTGCCTATCAAAAGATATTAAAAAATTAAGCATTCATCATTTGGGCTTTTTTGGCCTGATTGCATATTATTTTTCTTTAATAAAATGTTTCCTAAGGGACTTTTCATTAACCATTGCATAACACCTTGGGAGTATTTACATGTGAAATGGAAATAAAAGTTCATTTTTGTATGTTGGCATGAGGATATATGAACTTCAAATGAGTTTTCGATGTAATGGTGTGTTTTTAAATTCTGATTAAATTTCTTATCTTTTAAATGGTTACATGTAAATAGACAGGGGAATACCCATAAGTGTTTAATGCTAGCATTTTTCTAAGAAATTGCATATCTTAATTCAAACATGAATATGTATTTCATCTTCTAAGACCCATGGTGGAAAATATTGAAGGCATTGCATGTGTTTTAAAAGCTAAGTTTAAAACATGCAATGAGATCTAAACAACATGTCATTAGCCTTAAAAAGTGGAAAATTTTCATCTCATTGCATATACATGATAAATGTGTAAAAACATATTACTATGCATGCATTTTTCATTTAAAATCATGTTTAATTCAAAAGTAGCAATTTTTGAATCAATTACATGTTTTGATATGCATCCAAACATATGTGATGAATGATCCAAAATAGGTTATGGTATTAGGGCATGCAAAGTATAGTCGAAATCACATTTTTAATGTTTTTTGACTCTCAATAATAAAGGTTGGTTATTTTTATATCACTTACACTTTTTAAATGGCTTTGTGTAATATGAAAGTGTCATTTTAAAGCCATTTTTGAGCATTTTAACTTGTATTGAAGTTTCTAAAACCTATTTTTATCAAAATGTTGTCATTTTATGCATGTCTCTACTAGAGAATCTTATCTAAGAAGAACAATTAATTTACAACTTTTTCATCATCACAAAAATCATGTTTCTCATGCTCGAGCGTCATTTTTCATTCCTAATGCAAATCAATTTGTAATGGCACAAAACATTTGCATTTTGGAAGTTTGAATGAATCTTACAATTGCTACATTTTTTCATTTTATCTCTCATTCATGGTCATTTGTCATGGATTTAAAGAAGTATTAGTTTACCTTCATTATGGGGAGTATTTGGTCAATCTTGGTTGCTTATATAGCTACGAATTGGAGACTTGTCTCTTGGATACAAAGTTCCCAAAATTTAAGAGATTTGATTTTTAGAGATCAGTAATCTTTGAATGAGATTAGTTTACAGAACAATGCAAGTACTTCCCATCATGTTGCAAGTTTGTGTTGCAACTAATGATCTTCCCTAAACTCAACAAGAGTTCTTCCCAAGGTTGTAATGCAAGTTCTTCTCTTCATTATAAAGCTACAAACACTCATATGCAACGGGATTAATAATCATAACCATAAACCTATTTTGCATTAAAAAGTGCAAGTTTTTTGTGGTATGTAATGTGAACTAAAAATCCCACTTCTAAGTGTTTTACATGCATTTTTAATGCTATTTTTGAGGTTGTAAATAGACTTTTGAAACTTGTTTGTGGGAGGAAAGTACTTTCTAGATTGACTTCTAATAGGACCTAAAAACCCAAGTTACAAGAGAGGAATCTTCCCATGCTCGTTCAAGGAGGTGCAAAATGGATTGATCACACAATCGAAAGACTTAAGACTAATTTCAAGAAGATGATTTTTTGATGCCATCAATAAAAAAAATCAAGGATGTAGATTCATATTCCACTTAAAGATGGTTTCACCAAACTTGAGCACATTAATCATGGAGCATCCTATAGAAACATGAAGACTATATAAAGGACAATGTAGTAGAAGTTGTGTCTTGTGATCCACTTACTCATTTTTACATGCTTAAGTAAATAGGTGTAGTTTTGTTGACAAATTACTTCTAATTGGGTAATAATTTGTAAGTGCATGTGAGCATATCACATGCAAAGTCATAACATATAATCATATTAAAAGTGCGTTAAGCTTTCTAATCTTGAATAAGTAAAAGGTAGTTAAGGGTTACCCCTTCTTTCTCCACCTTATTCTTCACTTATCTCCTATAAATAAAGGAGTGGGATCATTTTGATTTTCATCTTTTAGCAATGCAAGAAAAATCTACTAGTTTGTATATGCACTCTAAGACTATGAACTTAGATGTAAATTGAATTGCTTTCAATAAAAGAAGTGAATTATTTTGAGAGGATATTTTATTGACTTGGTCATGAGTTTCGATGCCTTGTTCAAGAGGGATTTGAATTTAATTTTATAGACTTTGAGTTGGCTATTACATTCAACGTTGCAATTCAATTTGAGTTTTGAAGACTTTATGCTTCAAAAAGAAGAATTTCTATAATTGATAGTGGCTGCAACTACTTAATTGATAGTGGCTGCAACTACTTAGAATTGAAAGACTTTGTGCTTCAGTTGTAAGTATTTTTATTTAAGTTCATATATTTTCAGTTAGAGACTTTGCTCCTTACTATTAATTCAAATTATAGAATCTCCATTTGGAATAAGCGCATGATACTTTGAGTTCATGTATCTATTCCACCTAGTATAAATTAGATCATTGTCTTTGGTTTTGTTTTTATTTCAACCCCCAAGACACTGATATTATCATAGCAATATGACCTTTTTTGTTAATTTTAATAGTTATTATTTATAAATCATATATTTAAAAAATAAATTGATTAAGAGAACTTCCCCTTCGCAATTTCAAATAAGTTTTTGTTAAATCCACCTATAGTAAGAAGGGAGCCCCTCCTATTGCTGAGAGGAGAAAAACCTCATGAGACATTTCCTAAATTAATAATTTTTTAAGTTATGGTCATAGTGATTTACACAATTTTTTACCAAAAACTTCCTCATTGGTTGTGCCCTCTACTTTTCTAGACGAAGTCTAAATCATGTCTAGGTTGGGTGTTCCCAGTTCTCTACTTGAGGGTGTCTAAAAGACTCTACACAGGTTGGGTGGAGGTAGGGTTTCTAATGTTGAGGTTGTGATGGTTGGGGCTTCCCTTCCTAATTTTATTACTATTCATGGGTAGAGCTATGCTTAGACTTTCAAAACTACTATCATTATGTTTAGAATAATTGAGAGAGGGGGGGGGGTGGATCAATTATCCAAGGTACAGATGTACAAATAAAACTTTTCACATCTTAGTGAACCCATATTCATGCATGCATCCATTAGATCATACAATCATTTAAACTTTGTAGGTTACTATCAAATCAATTTTGTAGAAATGTAAGCATGAAACATAATAGATTCAATAACACATTTGACACAATGATTTTACATAGAAACCCAATTTGGGAAAAACCACCAGTAACATGCTACTCATTCTCACTCTTCTGAAGTGATGTCTTGTGAAAGGCCAACCTTGTTAAAAGTTACAATACACACTATTAAATGTGACCTAGTTAAAGGATTTTAATCACCCTATTAGGAGTGAGCCTTCTTAGAGGACTTTAGATCATTTACTTGGAATGTCTCCAAGTGAAAGGATTTACAAATGATTGTTAGGTCAACCTTAATCCAAAGGATTTACCCTAGATTGGTACAATTATTAGAAAGTAATAGCAAGGCTTGATCTGATAAAAAATTCCAATTCACTAGCAGATTATAGATCTCTATTTCAATCCTCCATTATGCTTGTCTTTCACACACTTCAGCTCTGATAACTTGTTCACCCTTCAAGCATTCATAGTCTTAAGCCTTCTTTCTTTGCTTGCCAATAGCAGTCTCTTCCATTCAGTCACTAAATGAAGCATTACCTTAGACCTCTTGTCTAACTTAGGTTCTTGAATATGACCAACCTTGCTTCTGACCAACCATCTCTATAAATAGAAAATTAAGATCTTTTGACGTTCATACTCTATCATCCATTTTAGGGTTAGGTAGGATTCAATGAATCTATCTATATTTTCTTTGAGTCCCTCTAGAAACTTCTTCAATCCTCTTTGAATTTTCCTCAAAATGGTTTACCATGAATTCTGCACCACCAACTCATCATAGTTATCTTCCACATGCATCACAAAATTCAAGAAAATAAAATAGTCAGCTCATATTCATAAAATCTATGATTTAACATGAATACTGGCACTCAACATCAATATGTTGTCACTCAACTTCCATACTATTCTTGCACTCATCATCCACTAGATTACTCGGCAAACACTTAAGCTTACTAGTGCTCGACATCAACTAAACTTTACTCGGCTTACACTACATCACTCGACATACACCAAACTTATACTTTGCTCAGCTCCAACTGATTTTATGCTCGGCTTGCACTAACTTTTCTCGGCACCTACTCTCTGCTCAGTCAAGCTTGTCAGACTCAATTCTTATTACTTTTTCTACTAGACTTAGCCAGTGTATCCAAGCTTTGCAGCCTTAAGTAGATAATCAATGCACTATAACATCATTTTCTTAATTGATCTTTGTACTCCTTTTTCTTACCATAACTTAACCTTTCCTCTAGGTGCTCTTGTTATTTCATTTGATAAAATCTTCTTCACCAATCAAACAAATGATAGTACTCAAATCAACTAGGTAGTTGTCTTACCAGAAAGTAGAAGGTTTGACATCAGTGACAAACAATGATTGAAACACATTCTCATACTTATGTAAATCTACTTTCAACAATCTCCCTCTTTGGAATTCATCGAAAACTAGTACCAACAATAATACCAAAAAGAAAATAATTCCTTGTATTGAAATCTCTCCCTCTATCAATAGCTTTCATCTTCTATACAGGTTACAAAATTCTTTTTTGATCAATAGACAATTAACTTATCCTTATGACTCTCTCGATCACTCCCTTTTTCTAATATTCAAGTATCTTTGTACTATTCTATTCTTATATCTACCTCAACACTATCTTTCTCTTACTAGATAGATGTATGTCTTTTAATCATTTGCCCCTCTATAGTAATCATTAGGTACACTACCTCCCTCTAAGTAGATATTCCATGTTTCTTCTTTACACTATCTCCCTTTTTGAAAACAATGCCAAAGACTTGTCATTTCAACATGTAGATATGAACATTTTCAGTTTCTCCCTCTATCACCTTGCATGTGATTAATCAATTGTCTAGCTCTTTGATTACTTTAGGTAGCTCCTAAATAAAGATTCACTGCATCAAGTTGTAAGATACAACTTTTAGCTCCAGTTGATGTAGGGCACTACTCTTTTTTCTTAAATATCCTTGGATAGGGGTATTGCCCCTACTTTACCTCTTAGATACTCATGAAAATCATTAGGTAATGCTTTTGTGAAGATATCAACTATTTTCTCTTTTGTATTCAGATATTCTATCTTCACCTATTTGTTTTGAACTAATTCTCTCAAGTAACGATACTTGATTGCAATGTGCTTAGTCTTTGTATACATCACAATTTATGGCACTTGTGTTATCACAATAAAGTATCACAAGTTCAGTGATTTCTTCGTTCATACCTTTGAGTAGTTGTTTCATCCATACAATGTTTGTACAATTTACTACAACAACAACATATTCGACTTCAACAATAGATTAAGATATGCAATTTTGTTTCTTGTTGGTCCATGTAACTAACTTTTTTCCTAAGAAAAATGCTCCTCCATTAGTGCTCTTTCTATTATCAATATTTCTAGCCTAATCAACATCAGTGTAGGCTCTCAATGCAAACTTCTCATTTTTCTTGTAGTGTAGACCATAGGCTTTCGTTCCTTTTAGATATCTCAGTATTCTCTTAACAACCATCAAATGATTCTCCCTAGGATTAGTAGAGAATCTTGCAACTATCCCAATAGATAATGCAATATCAGGTCTACTATTCACTATATATTGCAATTTTCCAATCATAGACCTATACAATGTTTGATTTACCTCAGCTAAATCATCATTCTTTGACAATTTGTATCATATTACCATAGGTGTGCTTACTGGATCAAAATATTCTAATCCAAAAGTTCTCAGTGTCTCCTTTACATACTTAGACTAAGTGATGTATATACCATATTGCATCTGATGTACTTGCAAACCCACAAAGAACTTGATCTCTCCAAACATAGACATCTCAAATTATTTCTTCATTTCATTTGCAAAAGCTTTACATAAAGTATCTTGACCACCAAATATAATATCATCAAAAAAAAATTCAAATAGAAAAATACCTTTTCCATTTTTTGTCTTCAGGTACAGATTATTTTTATCATCACTCCTCTCAAATCAAATCTTCACAAGATATTTGTGAAGCCTTTCATACCATGGTCTTAGTGCTTGTTTCAAACCATATAAAGCTTTGTGTAGTCTACATACCATGTTTTTGTTGTTTGCATCAAAAAATCATTTTGGTGTTCTATATAGACCTCTTCTTCCAATATGTCATTCAAAAATGTAGATTTAACATCCATTTGATAAACTTTGAAACCTTTGCATGCAGCGTAAGAAACTAGAGTTCTTACTCCTTCCAATCTTGCAATAGGGGTGGATGTTTTTCCATAGTTTAACCTTTTTTCTTGCGCATACCCCTTGCAAACTAATCTTTCCTTATTCCTTGTGTGACTTCACCATTTTCATCTAACTTATTTTTGTACACCCACTTGGTGTCAATCACATTCTTATCTTTTCTGGTCTAGGAACTAGAGTCCATGTCTTGTTCTTTTCAATCTATTCAATCTTTTCTTTCATGACTTTATGCTAGTCCACATACTTTGACAATCTTGGTTATGCTCTATTTTCCTCATTAGGTCTGTCAACTTTTGAATCACTATGTACTTCTCTATCAAGTATTTCAACATCTCTTTCATGTATACTTATCTCAAGATCAGAATGTGCCCCAGCTTCATTCTAAAACTCAACCCCTAACTATAGCTCAGTTCTTGAATGTAACTTAACATTCATTGTATGTGATTCGATAGTCACTAAACTTGTTGATTTCCAACTTGATTTATAGAATCTTCATCAGTAGGCATACCTTCATAAATGTACACAAAAGATTTGTATTCCTTTGGTTCCTTCATAGGTCCAGCCTCATGCACTTTTGTATATTCATCAAAATTCACATTTGCACTTTCCACAAAATTGTTAGTGTTAGTATTTAAACACTTATAAGTTTTACTTCTTGTGGAATATCCAAATAATATACCTTTTGCACTTTTTGCATCTAATTTACCATTACTAAAATCTTTGAGAATATAACACTTGCTTCCAAATACCTTAAAATATTTTACACTGGGTGAGTATACATACCACAGTTCAAAAGGTGTTGAATGAGTACCTTTCTTGACTTACACATGCTTCAAGGTATAAACAATTCTACTTACAACCTCTCTCCAGTATTTCAAAGCAATATTATTCTTCATCATAAGTATCTTTGCACAGTCCATTATATATTTGTTCTTCCTTTCAGCAATTCCATTTTGTGGATGGGTCCTAGGGGCAGATGTATGCCTTTTAATTCCTCTATCATTACAAAACATCTCAAACTCATTTGATGTAAATTCTCCTCCTCTATCAAATCTCATACATTTCAGGCTTTTACATGATTCCTTCTCAACTCTTGCTAAGTACCACTTAAACATTTGGAAAGCATCAAATTTTTGTTTCAGAAACATAACTGTCATCATCTTAGAATAATCATCAACAAATAGCATAAAGTACTTGTCAGATTTTTTGATTTGCACATCAATTGGTCCACACAAGTTAGTATGAAAAATCTCCAAAATTCCTTTAGAGGTGTGAGTCCTTACTTGTAAAACTAGACTTTTTCATTTTGCCTAACTGACATTGTTTGCAAATTACATTGTCAAGTTTTTTCAACTTAGACAAACCTTTGACTCTTCTCATGTTATTGATACTAAGTTATCAAAATTAACATGATATAACCTCTTGTGCCATAACCACACATCATCATATTCTACAACAAGACAAGTAGCATCATGCATATCAAGGTAGAATAGGTTACCTCTAGTTTGATCGCCTTTTCCAATTAGTTTTTCATCAGTATCATATATCTTAGCTATCTTGTTCTCAGACTCATCCTTGGAACCTGAACTATTTAGTTGTGACACACTCAACAAATTATTGTTAAGTCCTTCAATATAATAGGAATTGTCGCATAAAATATTTATATGAGTTTGATAGATCCTTTTCCTTTTATCAGATAGGGTGCATCATTACCAAACCTTACACTATTTCCATCATAATAATGCGAGGTAATGAACTTACTTTTATCTCTAGTCATGTGATGTGAACACCCACTTTCGATGATCCATCTATCATTCTTATTCACACAAGACACTAGTGCATTTGCCTCATCCTCATCATAATCATCCTTCATTGCAACATACACCACTTCAGCATCATGATCGTCAAATCCATCTTTGGTTTCCTCTTCTACAATGTAGCAAGACTTCTTGCCTTTGTCTTTGTAATCTTTGCTGTCCTAATTTCTCTTACTTTTGTACTTGTCTCCACCTCTATAGTTCTTCTTCTTTGGACATCTAGCAACACTATGACAAACTTAATTTCAATTAAAACACATGATAGGTAACTTACCTTTGAATTTTTCTTCACCTCTGTGAAATATCCTTGCTAGTAGTGCTTCAAGTTGTTCTACATCCTCTTCATCGTTATCACTATCACTGGAAACATATTTTAACTTTTTCTTCTTCTTCTCACTAGGTTCCTTCAATTACATCTTAGCTTTGAAACCATATTCAACATTGTCAGATTTGAAATAGATAGCTCAAAAGTAGTGAGCCTACCTACCAGACCTTCAAGAGTCAAATTAGAACTTGGTATACATCTTATTTCTTGTATTGTAGAAACACTAATAGCATAGAAGGGAAATACTATTCTCAAAACTTTGTTTAATACAATATCATCATCTATCTTACCAGTAGATCCTCTTATAGTATTAACAACATATTTTATTTTAGAGTAATATTGAGCAACATTCTCACCTTCTTGCATTCTCATTACCTCTAAGACTTTCATATTTGGCTCTTAGAACATTTTCATCTCCTCCATAGATGGTGTGAAGAGCATCCCACATCTTCTTTGCACTATCAAAACCCTTGATGTCATCGAACTTAGCATATCTTGGGGCAAATGCAATCTCCAACATTTTTTGATTTTATTCTTTCTTCTTTTTCAGATCTTCAGTAGTTAGGGCTATGGCAAGATCAACATGCCCAGTGGAAATAGTAGAATGTACATGATCTCCAAGACCGTGTAGGTGTAGCTTCATCATACTTTTCCATGAAAGAAATTTGTCATTGTTTAGCTTGGGTACCTCTCTTTTTGACATCTTGATCTTTTTCTTCTAGTACCTTCAAGCAAGTCCTCTTAAGCACATGGTTCTGATACCAATTGTTGGATTTATTTAGAATAACTAAGAGGGGGATAAATCAGTTATCCAAGGTATAGATGTACAAATAAAACTTTTCATAGCTTAGTGAACCCATATTCATAAAAATTATTCATGCATGCATCTATTAGATCATACAATCATTTAAAAAATTTCGGTTACTGTCAAATCAACTTTGCAGAACGTAAGCATGAAACATAATAGATTCAATAACACATTTAACACAATGATTTTAAATGGAAACCCAATTTGGGAAAAACCACCAGTAACATGCTACTCATTATCACTCTTCTTAAGCGATTCCCTATGAAAGGCCAACCCTGTTAAAGGTTACAATACACATTGTTAAATGTGACCTAGTTACATGATTTTAATCACCCTATTAGGAGTGAGCCTTGCTAGAGGACTTTAGATCATTCACTTGGAATGTCACTCGGTTAAATGATTTACAAATGATTGTTAGGTCAACCTTAATCCAAAGGATTTATCCTAGACTGGTAAAATGATTAGAAAGTAATAGTAAGGCTTGATATGATAACAAATTACAATTCACTTGTAGATTACAAATCTCTGATTCAATCCTCCATTCTGCTCAGCTTTCATACACTTCATCTCTGATAGCTTGTTCACCCTTTAAGCATTTATACTCTTAATCCTTCTTGCTTTGCTTGTCAATAGAAATCTTTTTTGTTTGGTCACTAAATGAAGCAATACCTCAAACATCTTGTCTAACTTAGGTTCTCGGACATGACCAACCTTGTTTTTGACAAGCCATCTTTATAAATAGAAAATTAGGATCTTTTGTCGTTCATCCTCTATCATCCATTTTAGGGTTTGGTAGTATTAGGTAGGATTCAATGAATCTATCCATCTTTTCATTTGAGTCCCTCTAATCCTCTTTGAATTTGCCTCAAAGGGGTTTATCATAAATTTTGTGCCACCAAATCATCATAGTTATCTTCCACATGCTTCACAAAATTCAAGAAAATAAAATAGTCACCTTAGATTCATCAAATCTATGATTTAACATGAATACTAGCACTCAGCATCAGTATGTTGTCACTTGGCTTCCATACTATTCTTCCACTTATCATCCATTAGATGACTCAAAAAACACTAAAGTTTACTGTTGCTCGGCATCAACTAAACTTTTCTTGGCTTACATTGTATCACTCAGCATACACTAAAATTACACTTTGCTTGTCTCCAACTAATTTTTTTCTCAGCTTGCACTAAGTTTTCTTGGCACCTACTATCTGCTCAGTCAAGCTTAGCAAACTCAATTCTTATTACTTGTTCTTCTAGACTTAGTCAGTGTATCCAAGCTGTGCAACCTTAAGTAGATAATCAATGTAGTATAACATTACTATCTTAACTAATCTTTGTACTCCTTTTTCTTACCATAACTTAACCTTTCCTCTTGGTGCTCTTGTCATCTCATTTGATCAAATCCTCTTCATCAATCAAACAAATGATAATACTCAAATAAACTATGCATTTGTCTTACCAACAAGTAGCAGGTTTGACATCAATGACAAAACAATGATTGCAACACACTCTCATACTTATGTCAATTTTTTTTCAACAATCTCCCTCTTTGGCATTGATGGTAAACCAATACCAACAACAATACCAAAAAGAAAATAATTCCTTGTATTGAAATCTCTCCCTCTATTAGCAACTTCCATCTACTATATAGGTTACAAAATTTTGTTTTGATCAATAGAAAATCAACTAATCCTTATAAATCCCTCTTGATCACTCCCTCTTTCTAATATTTAGGTATCTCTATACTATTTTGTTCTTACATATCCCTTAGTACTATCTTCCTCTTACTAGGTAGATGTATGTCTTTAATCATTTCTTCCTCTATAGTAATCTTTAGGTACACTATCTCCGTCTGAGTAGATATTCCATGTTTCTTCTTTAAATTATGTCCCTCTTTGACAAAAATGCCAAATACTTGTCATCTCAACATGTAGATATGAACATTTTTAGTTTATCCCTCTGTCACCTAGCTTGTGACTAATTAACTGTTCCAACTCTTTGATTACTTTAGGCGGCTCCTAAAGTAAGATCTACTGCATCAAGTTGTAAGATACAACTTTTAGCTCCAATTGATGCAGGGCACTACTCTTGCTTCTTAATAGCCTTGGGCACTACTCTTTCTTCTTAATAGTGATATTTTATCCCTTCTTTTTGTGCATACCCCTTGCAAACTAATCTTTCCTTATTCCTTGTGACTTCACCATTTTCATCTAACTTGTTTCTGTACACCCACTTGGTGTCAATCACATTCTTATCTTCTGGTCTAGGAACTAGAGTCCATGTCTTGTTCTTTTCAATTTGTTCAATCTCTTCTTTCATGGCTTTACTCTTATCCATGTCTTCTACGACATCTTTCACTATTTTAGGTTCATGCAAGCTAAGAAAACATATATAATTTCTTAGCCTATTTCTTGTCATTGGTCTAGCATCTTTATCTCCAATAATTTATTAAGTAGGGTGATGTCTCTTGACATACTATGAAAATCTTGGTTCTACTCTATTTTCCTCATTAGGTCTATCAAATTTTGAATCACTGTGTACTTCTCTATCAGGTATTTCAACATCTCTTTCTTGTACACCTATCTGAGGATCAAAATGTGCCTCATCTTCATTTTGCAACTCGACACCTGACTGTAGCTCAATTCCTAAATGCAACTCAACATTCATTGTATGTGACTCGGTAGTCACTAAAACATGTTGATTTGCAACTTGATTTACATAATCTTCATCAGCAAGCATAACTTCATAAAAGTATACAAAATATTTGTATTCCTCTTGTTCCTTCATAGGTTCAGCCTCATGTACTTTTGTATATTCATCAAATTTCACATTTGCACTTTACACAACTTTGTAATGCTAGTATTTAAACACTTATAAGCTTTACTTCTTGTGGAATAGCCAAGGAATATACCTTCTTCACTTTTTGCATATAATTTACCATTCTCGAGATTTTTGAGAATATAACACTTTCTTCTAAATACCTTAAAATACTTTATGAGTATCCATACCACAATTCAAAAGGTGTTGAATGAGTACCTTTCTTGACTTGCACACGGTTTAATGTATAGATTGTTGTACTTACAACCTCTCTCCAGTATTTCAAAGCAACATTATTCTCCATCATGAGTGTCCTAGCATAGTCCATTACAGATATGTTCCACCTTTCAACAATTTCATTTTGTGGAGGGGTCCTAGGGTCAGATGTCTCTCTTTTGATTCCTCTATCATTACAAAACATCTCAAACTCATTTGATGTAAGTTCTCCTCCTCTGTCAAATCTCATACATTTTAGGCTTTTACATGTTTCCTTCCCAACTCTTGCTAAGTACCACTTAAACATTTGGAAAGCATCATATTTTTGTTTCAGAAACATAACTATCATCATCCTACAATAATCATCAATAAATAGCATAATGTACCTGTCACCTTTGTTTCTTTTCACATCAACTGGTCCACACAAGTCAATATGAACAATATCCAATATTCCTTTAGAGGTGTGCATCTTATTCTTAAAACTAGACTTTGTCATTTTTTCTAACTGACATTGTTTGCATATTATATTGTTAGGTTTCTTCAACTTAGGAAAATCTATGAATCTTCTCATGTTATTGATACTAACTAAGTTATCAAAATTAGCATGACATAACCTCTTGTGTCATAACCACACATCATCATATTCTACAACAAGACAAGCAGCATCATTCATATCAAGGTAGAATATATTACCTCTAGTTTGATAACCTTTTCCAATTATTTTTACATCAGTATCATATATCTTAGATATATTGTTCTCAAACTCAACCTTGCAACCTGAACTATTCAATTGTGACACACTCAATAAATTATAGTTAAGTCCTTCAACATAATGAGCATTTTCAGATAAAATATTTTTTGTAAGTTTGATAGATCATTTTCCTTTTATTAGACAAGGTGCATCATTACCAAACCTTACACTATTTCCATCATAATAATTTAAGGTAATGAGCTTACTTTTATCTTCAGTCATGTGATGTGAACACCCACTATCAATGATCCATCTATCATTCTTGTTCATACAAGACACTAGTGCAGTTGCCTCATCCTCATCAGAATCATCCTTCATTGCAACATAAACCACTTCTTCATCATGATCGGTAAATCCATCGTTGGTTTCCTCTTCTGCAATGTAGCAAGACTTCTTGCCTTTGTCTTTGTAATATTTGATGTCCTCATCTCTCTTACTTTTGTACTTGTCTCCACCTCTATAGTTCTTCTTCTCTAGACATCTAGCAACAATATGACCAACTTAATTGCAATTAAAACACATGATAGGTAACTTACCTTTGAATTTGCCTTTACCTCTGTGAAATATCTTTGCTAGTAGTGCTTCAAGTTGTTCTAAATCATCCTCATCTGTATCACTATCACTAGAAACATATTTTACCTTTTTCTTCTTCTTCTTACTAGGTTCCTTCAATGACAGCTTAGCTTTGAAAGTAGATTCAACATTGTCAAATTTGAATTTTTCAAAATTAGATAGCTCAAAAGTAGTGAACCTACCTACCAAACCTTCAAGAGTCAGATTAGAACCTAGTATACATCTCAATTCTTGTATTGCAGAAACTCTAATAGCATAGATGGGTAATAGTGTTCTCAAAACTTTGCTTAATATTATCATCAACTATCTTACTAGTAGATCCTCTTATAGTATTAACAACATCTTTTATTGGAGAGAAATATTGAGCAACATTCTCACCTTCTTGCATTCTCATATCATCGAACTTACCTCTAAAATTTTTAGATTTGGCTCTCAAAACATTTGCATCTCCTCCATAGATGGCGAGAAGATCATCCCACATCTTCTTTGCACTATCACAACCCTTTATGTCATCAAACTCAACATAACTTAGAGTAGAGGTAATCTCCAATATTACCTGGTTGTGTTCTTTCTTCTTTTTTATATCTTTAGCTATTAGGGCTCCAACATGATCAACATGCTCAGTGGTGATGGTAGATTGTGCATGATCTTCAAGACCTCCTATGTGTAGCTTTATCAGACTTTGTCATGCAGGAAAGTGGTCCCTGTTAGGCTTGGGTACCTCTCTTTTTGACATCTTGATCTTTTGCTTCTCGTACCCTCAAACTAATCCTCTTAAGTAGATGGCTCTGATACCAATTGTTGGGATTCTTTAGAATAAATGAGAGGGGGGGGGGGGGGGGGGGGGGGGGGGTTGGGGGGGTGAATTAGTTATCCAAGATCTAGATGTACAAATAAAAATTTTCACAGCTTAGTGAACCCATATTCATGCATGCATCCATTAGATCATACAATCATTTAAACTTTGTAGGTTACTATCAAACAAACTTTGCAGAAATGTAAGCATGAAACATAACATATTCAATAACACATTTGACACAATGATTTTGTGTGGAAACCCAATTTGGGAAAAACCACCAGTAACATGCTACTCATTCTCACTCTTCTGAAGTGATGTCCTATGAAAGGCCAACTTTGTTAAAGGTTACAATACACATTGTTAAATGTAACCTGGTTAGAGGATTTCAATCACCTTGTTAGGAGTGAGCCTTGTTAGAGGATTTTAGATCATTCACTTGGAATGTCACCCAGTTGAAGGATTTGCAAATGACTATTAGGTCAACCTTAATCCAAAAGATTTACCGTATACTAGTACAATGATTAGAAAGTAATACTAAGGCTTGATCTAATAACAAATTACAACTCACTTGCAGATTATAGATCTTTGTTTTAGTCCTCCATTCTACTTGGCTTTCACACACTTCAGCTCTAATAGCTTGTTCTTCCTTCAAGCATTCATACTCTTAAGCCTTCTTGCTTTTCTTGCCAATAGTAGTCTCTTTTGTTCAGTCAGTGAATGAAGCAATACCTTAGACCTCTTGTCTAACTTAGGTTCTTGAACATGACCAACCTTGCTTCTGACTAGCCATCTCTATAAATAGAAAATTAAAAAAAAATTCATTCATCCTCTATCATCCATTTTAGGATTAGGTAGGATTTAATTAATCTACCCATCTTTTCATTTAAGTCCCTCTAGAAACTTCTTCTTCTATCCTCTTTGAATTTTCCTCAAAGAGGTTTACCATGAATTATGTGCCACCAACTCATCATAGTTATCTTCCACACACTTCACAAAATTCAAGAAAATAAAATAGTCGGCTCAGATTTGTCAAATCTACAATTTAACATGAATACTAACACTCAACATCAATATGTTGTCACTTGGCTTTCATACTGTTCTTCCACTCGTCATCCACTAGATTACTTGGCAAACACTAAAGTTTACTAGTGCTCGGCATCAACTAAATTTTACTTGGCTTGCACTGTATCACTTGACATACACTGAACTTACACATCTCCAACTAATTTTCTACTCGTCTTTCACTAACTTTTCTCGGTACCTACTATTCACTCCGTGAGGCTTAGAAGACTTAATTCTTATTACTTGTTTTTCTAGACTTAGTCAGTGTATCCAACCTTTACAGCCTTAAGTAAATAATCAATGCACTATAACATCACTATCTTAACTGATCTTTGTACTCATTTTTCTTACCATAACTTAACCGTTCCTCTAGGTGCTCTTTTTATCTCATTTGATCAAATCCTCTTCATCAATTAAACAAATGATAGTACTCAAATCAACTAGGCAATTGTCTTACCAACAAGTAGCAGGTTTGACATTAGTGACAAAACAATGATTGAAACACATTCTCATACTTATGTCAATTTGTTTTCAACACATTACTCCAAAGACAAAAACTCATCCCATGGCATTTGCTAAGACCTCCTCTTTGGTGATATATGGTCTGAATGTGGTGGATAATGTTAATTTTTACCAATGTCATGGGCTAGTCTTTAAATTTACTGATTTTTGGCCCTCTATTTTGGATCTACATCATTGGGTAAATTGTTTTTGGAGATCATTTGTCTCTTTTAACATTGAGTTCTTCTGCAAAGGTTTTTTTATTGTTTCTTTTACTTCAGATGAAGAACATGGTTTGATATTGAGTAAAATATGGATTTAGTGGACTTGGATAGTGTCCTTTAACCCTCAAACTGAACTACTCAATGTGTATCCCTTGTGGGTTTATCTCCCTAATCTCCCCTTTCATTTTTGGGATTATTCTTTCTTTGAGTCCATAGACAACTCCATCAGTTGTTTTGTAAATGTGGATGAGGTGAGGGGTGTAGTGAGTTTCTCTACGATTACTCACCTTGTAGTTTACATTACATCTCTACATCCCTTCTAGGGTATATAGTTCTCATGTCTAGGGATATTCCTTGAACCCAATCACTACATTTTGAGGGCCTCCACTTTCAATGTAGGTGTTGTTTCTCTATTGGTCATCTGGTTATAGATTGTTCTCTCTTGCAATATTGAAAAGGTGTTTCCACTTGGTGGAAGGACATAAATGATGATCATTTGAGTTTTTTTGCCTTTGAATCCTCTTATGATTACTTTTTACTACTTGATGTCTCCCCCTAGAATTCTCCTACTACTCCAAGGGTTGTTGTTGATTCAATCCCCTCTGACAAAGTGGACCCTTCTTTGACTACTGTTGCTCTTTTTTTGCCTTATTCTATGGTTGTTGATGCTCAAAATTTTGAGCACTGTGCTCTTGTTGTTGGTGTTAATTCTCACTCTTTAGAGGTCCTCTACCTTCCATATGACGTGGAGACCCTTCTAAAAGTATTTCTTGGAGTTTTTTTGTCAATAAAGGAAGAATTGATTTGTAGTCTCTCACTCTACTCCCTCTACTTGGGAAAGTTATCTAGCCACTCTTGATGTGGGTGACTAGTTGTGTTGCTACTTGGTTTTTATAAATGGTCATTTTTTACCTTGATATATGTAGTCTCTTTAATTTTTTCTACAACTTGGAGCGATGGTTTTGTAAGTGATAACACCCATGACTTGCTAATTTTATTTTTAAAATAATTAAATTATATCTAACTTGTATTCTTACATTGTTATTGGAGTTTTCAACAACCCTTTGGTTCTAGTGGTCTAGGTGTCACCCCCCTTTCTAGGCTAAATAATTTTGATTTGATTGTTAATTTAGGCAAGGAAGACTTATGATTAATAAATGGTGAAACACATTTATTAGAAAAAAATTGTGTCCCCTATTTATCATACAATAATTATTTTTGGGTAAAAGAGAGATCAAATAATTAGATGCCAGTTGTGGTGGGTTGAATATGATAGTGAATGAACTATAACAAGAAGAAAATATGGATTAATAGAAGGAATAGAATCTAAAATATCACAAACATCAAAGAAAGTGAGAGAAATATCAAAAGGAGTAACGAACTATTAAAGTATAGAGGTGAATCTTACGGAATGAACTATAACAATAAGATAAGATGGATCTAGAGAAGGATAAGTAGCCTATGCTTGATTACAATAAAAAAAAATTGCAAAGATAAAGAAAAGTGAGAGGAACATCAAAGTGTCAATGAACTATCATGGTATAGAAACTCCAAAACACATCCTAAGGTGTGTCCAATACAAGAATGAAATAAGAGAGATAAGAATAACATGAATTATGGCATAACACAATACAATAAGATTTGCATAAGAAAACATGTTGTCTAATATCATTTGCATATTAACAAGACATGCTTATCAAATACATATGGCTAGGAACAAGTAAGAAATATTTTAGTTAGCATTAGATAATAGATGGCTCATGAGAATCATCTAAATACCAATAAGAAACCCTTGAAAAATTATCACATGAGAAGTAAACATAGAGCTACAATCATTCCATATGGTTTTGTTGGTAAAGTAATTTGTCATTGTGATATTGTCTAGAAAATAAACTATGAGTAGTAATGATTATGCCAACTATTGGAGAGATTGCAATTGGATCGCGATCTAACTTTAATCTTCCTCTTCATTTGATAGGGGAAACTCCCTTGTATGATAGGGTTATTTGGAAATTTTTGTGTACTTTTTATCTGAAAGTACATAAAGGAGAAAAAATAAAACTAAAATGGGATGGACAAAATAAACCCCAACAATAGACACACAAATAGTAGGATTTCACAAAAGATAATGGTTACAAAAGAGATTCAACGCAAGGTGATTTTGATATGCAATAGTGATGAAAGAAGGAAAGAACATTTTGGCCTACAAAGCAACACATTCAAACCAAGATACAAGGGTATGATTGTATTTCATCCTTTACATATACAAAATTGTGCTCATAGGAATTATCAATTTAACATATGAGAAATTGGTAACAATAACTAAAAATCACATGTAAGGCATATAACTCAAATGTGCATTCTTAGTTATTCTTTTTTAAATATACAAGTTTAAGCATTCATGTATGAAGTGTGAACATAAAAGTTCTCTGTGAAATTCTCTATAGTTTCCCTCTTGCAAAAAGTCCCAAAATTACTTTGTATTTATAGGCTCCTTTTTCATAACAACCTCTTTCAAGTTAGTAACTAACTTAGTTTTGTGCAAATTGAACAAGATTACTAACTTTACAAATTTTGTACAAAATAGTCCACTACCCAACTTTAACTAAAAGTGGCCAAAATCACTATTTACAAAAAGGTAATTTTGAAAGCTATACATTTTGAGAGGAAAGTAAAAATAATTGATTTTGATGAACTAGAAAGTAAGTCATCTCTTAATCTACTTCATTTGAGCATATGATGTATAACTTGATATCTTGATCATTGACACAAAAGCAGTCATTCACCAACATTTTTTGTTAAAAGATAAACACTCCAATTTAATTAGCCCAACATCCTTCATTGATACCCTTTTCTTTATCAATTATCTTTGCAAAGCTTTTTCCAATCATAAATTGACTAGCATGTCACCGACACTTTCTGGGATTCCTTTTCAAACAACAAATCAACTATGTCTATACGACCAAGGGAGCTAGTAGGATCCCGAAACTTAATTTTATGCCAACCATTTAAAAATTTTAACTGTTTCAAAATCCTTTTTTAATGCACTTCGGTGGTATTGTATCACTCTTCACAAAATGAAATATCTTGGAGGCGCTACCTGCAGATAGTTCTTAGGTAAAGCCTGCAATTTTGCATTTTCCAAGACTTAATATTTCCATTCCACAGTT
Organism: Cupressus sempervirens; assembly: GCA_028749045.1. Classification (NCBI taxonomy): domain Eukaryota; kingdom Viridiplantae; phylum Streptophyta; class Pinopsida; order Cupressales; family Cupressaceae; genus Cupressus; species Cupressus sempervirens. Next base: position 137,349,613 of record CM053788.1, on the reverse strand, counting down.
AATTATTTTCTCATGAATGTCATTACATATTCTCAACATTTCTATTTTGTAAGGATAACATAAAAGTGGTGAATTTGGATTGGCTTGTGTTAATTATATATTTTTTGAACATTTATGAAGTCTTTTTGAGAATTTCATTTCTCTTCTAATTTGCACAATTGTTATATTTCTTGAGGTGACTTTGAGATCATTATTCAAACTAGATAGTTCAAGCAATATACACAAAGGCTTGATTCCTAGGTTAAAAGTGTTAAATAGTCAGAGTTGACTTACTTTTTCCAAACTTTTTTTTAAAGTGTGTCATGTTTAAGAATGGCTTGTCCAAACAATCAAAGTGCCTCTTCTATGTTGCTGAATTTTTTTATGCAAGTTTGTAGAGCATTCCAGTTGTAATGTCTAACAAAACCTCACTTTCAATTATGGTTTTAAGGGCATTCATAATGTTTTGAAGGTTACCACATCTAGTGTGATATGAAAGATGTTAGAAAATGCTATTGGGCCATTACATTGATTTTGAAGTTTTTAAAAGCCTTTTCAACAACTCTTATTTTCATGTATCAAACAACCACTGATTCCATGAGACATTTAATTAGAGAATTTTTGTCAAATGATTCAATCACAATGTCTACAATACATACCAATGATTCAATGAGAATTCTTGAGGAAAACCTTGTTAAGAGAAAAACCCCAATGGGGATAATACCCACAAGATCATGCACAAATATGAAAATGTCCTTGTTAGGAAACCTCACTTTGTTAGGATTTGATACAATTCATTCAGTACATCAATCTCTATGAAAGGAAAATTCCTTGTTAAAGGATAGAGGCCCTATTAAAATGTTCACAACCCTTATGAGTTGATAAGAACAAAGGGGTCACTACCATAGCACATTGCTCAAGGGTGAAGGTTAAAGCCACCTTCAAGAGTACTCACTGTCCAAAAAGAGAAAGGTTAAATTGACCTTGCATGAACTAGACGATGACAACTCAATTGCCTTTACAATTGTAATGAAGTACACAAGGAATGATCACAAATTCCACTCATACCTCTATCAAAACATCTGACCAACCTTCATCTTTTCTCTGAGTATCCAACATCAAGGCTTGCATTCACATTCACATTTATTCCATACATTGCAATAAAGGAATTAGTTTACTTTACACAAGTTACAACAAGCTATTAGGTTAGTCTATTAGGTTTCATCAATTCACAAATAATTACATCAACTAATGATAATGTACACATGGTACCTATTACAAGTATATAACAATTACAATCATCAAAACATGCACCATGATCCATAATCAACACTTTCCAATCCTTAAAACATGTTACACCATCCAATCATCTTCCAAAACCAATTATCCAAATTCCACATGCTAGCAACTAACACAATATGAACCAAATGAACCACAAATCTCAAAAAAATTTCTAATCCAATTCTTCTACCATGACTTATGCTCACAAATAACAACTCTATCTCACCAACAACTTATACTTAAACCTCAATAAAAATCTTTGACATAATTTCATGTTATTGACCGACAACCAATCTTCACTAAAATAACTTGAATCTCTCATATCAATACATAAATCTATGTGACTCTAGACATAAGGTCTACACTTGTTTTGAAACATATATCCTAGATTGCATACTCAAGAATGGTGCACACTATCTATACTTCTTTGTCCAACAACCTATAACATCTAGAATCATAGTATGTCCAACTCATTACTAAAACATATGAACATGTGTTGACATCAAAAAACTTAAATGTCAACATCCCATAGAACAACAATTTGAATTTTAAAAAACCCCAATATTCAACATATCCAAAAATATCCCCCTTTGCCATTGATGGCAACATATGTGTGAAAAAACATCAATCCAAAAGTAGCATATCTCCTTATGATGGAGGTTTTTCACATCCCCCCCCCCCCCCCAACTTGACATCAATGGTAAAGGGTTCCAAATAATGTCAATCTTTGAAACAATCTGCACTATTCTCTAAATCCCTCTCCCATTTACAATTCATCTAATCCAACTAGCATGTATACTACCCAAAGGGAAATAAAAAGCCACAAAATATACCAAGCTCTTTGATCACCATATCTTCTTACCTTAAACACATCCAAAGATATTTATAAGCTTAGCTCTAATCACAACGACTATTCCCTCTGAGGAGCAACATCTAAGCACCATGACTAGAAATGTATTAAAGCTCTGATAACCTATGCACTAATGCATCCCTACATCATTTCAGTCTTGTGAGGTGGGGGCATCACCCCAAGCATACCTCTTAGATACTCAAAGGTTTCTTTAGGAAAAGGCTTGTGAAGATGTCTTCTATTTGTTCCTTTGTGCTTACATATTCCAACTTTACTTCTTTCTATACATCTTTCTCTACCAAAAAATTATATTTGATTGATATATGCTTTGTCCTTGAATGCAATACTAGATTCTTTGACATATTAGTTGTACTTGTGTTATCATAGTGAATAACAATAATCTCATCTATTATAATACCAATATCCTTCAACATTTATTTCATTGATAGCAACTGAGTTTAATTAATTGCAGTAAAAACATATTTTGATTCAGCGGTGGATTGAGATATGCAATCCTTCTTATTACTTAACCAAGAAATAAGTCTTCTTCCAAGAACTACGACTTATCCACTAATACTTTTCCTATCATCCATACTTCATGTCCAATCAATGTAAGTAAAAGCATGCAAAGTGAAATTACCAGATCCATGATATGTCACAAATTGTAACCCAGTGCTCCTTTCAAGTATCTAAAGATTCTTTATACATCTTCCAAATGAGTTTATTTAGGTTCTCTTTGAAATCTTGCAACAATTCCAACTGCATTAGATATATCTGGGAGTTAGATATTGTGATCCACCAATCATTGATTTGTACCTTATCTAAAATGTATTCAATGAGTCATCAATAGATGATAACTTGTAACCTAGAACCATAAGTGTTCTTATTGGCTTGTAGTTATTTATTCCAAAAAAATTCAACAAATCCTTAAGATACTTAGTTCGAGATATAAATATTCCATTTTTATTCTAAGTGATTTTTAAACCTAAGAAAATCTTCATTTCCCCTATCATGGACAAAAAAATGCACCTTTCATCTCATTAGCATACTTGTTATTCATCTCATCATTACCACCAAATACAATATCATCAACAAAAACTTCAACAATCAAGATACATACTATTAGAGTTAGTCCTTAAGTACAAATTACTGTCAGCACTTCCTTTCTTGAAATCAAGATGTAAGAGATACATGTCCAATCTAGCACACCAAGCCCTTTGTACTTGTTTCAGTCCATACAATGCTTTCTTCAATTTGCATACCAGGCCTTCTTGATCAATCAGTGGAAATTTATCTTGTTCTTTAAGCTTTCCATTTAAGAAAGCAAATTTAACATTTATTTGATAAACCTTGAAGTCCTTATGAGTTTCCAGCTTGCCAACAACTTATACTCAAATCTCAGTACCATAATTCCATGTCACTGACCTCCAACCAATGTTCACTAAAACAATTGTAACTCCTTTAGATCAATGCATAAAGATTTGCAACTATAGACATAAGGTCGACACTCACTCTGAAACATATATCCAAGCTCGCATACTAACAAATTATCTGTATTGCCATGTCCAACAAACTATAACATCCAAAATCAAAATCATAGTCTACCCAACTCATTGTACCGAAATATATGAACATACGAACATGTAATGATCCCATTTTAGCAGTTGACCAAGTGTGTGTGTGTTAGCCTTGTTCTACATGGTCCCGAGGGCTAACGAAGGGTTTAATGGGATCTTGGAGTGTTTTGGCCTAGTCATTTCCAGTTTGGGCCAAAACAAAGTTGATTTACTCAGTTTCAGGCATACTTACTATTTTTAGTAAGCCGACAGGACACAATGCAGGTCAATTTTGGTGATTGGATTCGATACTCCTCGGTGAGAGCTTTCCGATGAGCTATCACTCGCATTATTCGAAGTCCGATTGCTAATATATTTTAATGCCTGAAGTTTTATTAAAGTAACATCTAATTTAATTGTAAAATATTAAAGTGTTACTTTATTATTCATTTTATGGTGATGTGTACCCAAGGGAGACATAAGGGGTATTTTAATATATGTTTTATATTACACATCTTTTATCCCACATTGCCCATATGAGTTGAGCGAACCCGTGGGAATAGAATAAAAGGAAGCATTTGTGGCTTCATTAGACAGGTTGAATATGAGAAGAAATTGGTGTGTGAGTTGCAGCTTTGTTCTTGGCATTTGAGGACATCTATCCTCTCTTGTAACATTCTAGACGTCATTCCCTTGGGGTTTGGCCTTTGGAATTCTTTCTTATTGGCTTCATTATCAGGCAGTTTAGTTGCATTTCCGGCTACAGGTAGATTTGATATTTTGCTCATATCTTCTTCACTACTTGTCCGACGCTTATGCCGCTTGGAGGGAATGGTATTATGAAGGTAGTGGACTGATTGGAGGACAAAGTATTGTAGCAGCAAGTTCGTAAGCATGGGCTGGAGTATTATGACAATATTGCTGAAGTAATTAGTGAGTTGATAAATCTGCCATGTATTTGGTTTTATGAATTCTGAAAATAACATTTTATTAGCAACAGTTCATTTCCACTTTGCATATTATTGTAGTTTCTTTCTTGTTTATGTTGTATGATACCAATTCCATGCACGAAAAACAACAAACAAATAAACGTTCGATTTCCAGAGTTATAAGGGGTTTTAAGAAGTTGAATGCAAACTGTTTGACATAATTCCTTTCAGCAATTTGGTTTAGTTAGCTGGGACATCCAGGGGTGCCCATTACAGTGGTATCAGAGCTATAAGTCTTGCCATCCTGTGGAGATCATATTGATAGCCGGATAAAGATGTATATTAGTCCAGATCAAGATGTGATGTTCAGATAGTTATTGGGTACATTAGAGAAGAGGCAACGTATGCAACAGGAGCAGAATAGGCAAATGGATATGATGTTGCAGCTTATGGCTAGACAGATGGGCATCAACATTGATGATTTGTACGTTGCTCCAAAGCAGAAGGTAGTCGATTTCTCAGGTGGGATCGAGACACGTATAGAGCCAGTCAGCTATGATGTTAGTGATGTGGGCATTTCGGCAGAGTCAGTAGAGACATACGTGCAAATTCAGGAGACCACATATGAAGCCTTGTCAGGGGATGATGACGTAGCAATAGTGAAATTAGGAGAATGCGAGGATACTATCATATCAGCAGCCACTTCTGTGTCAGTTGAACCATCCAATGAGGAGTTTAATGGTATAAATGCAGTGGTTGATGTATTCTCTAATGAAGCCACACATGTTGATGATTATGAGTTTTCATCAACTACAAATTTAGTTCAGTTTTCTGTTGCAGCAGTTAATGTTGTTTTTATGTCCATATATTTTGATGCAACAACACCTATTGTTGATATAGTTAGCATGAGTACATATGATTCACCTGCAGTTACATCTTTTTCAATGCATGATGGTGATAATATGCATTCCAGTCCAATATATATTATGTGGATAGATACCGGGAAGAAGACGTTTCATAGATCTTCTATGGAGTTTCCTTATGGTGACATTCTAACTTCATCAGCACAAGTTTTGAATGCTAGGCTACAGGGGTTGGTCCTGATGATGCAAGTTTGCAGTTGGTTTAACTTCCATATGGATATCACACATTACTTCAATTGGGATCCAGGTGGAGGTTGGCATTCATTATGTTACTTAATTGCTTGAGGACAAGCAATTTCAAGGAGGGCGAATTTGTAATGATCCCATTTTAGCAGTTGACCAAGTGTGTGTGTGTTAGCCTTGTTCTACATGGTCCCGAGGGCTAACGAAGGGTTTAATGGGATCTTGGAGTGTTTTGGCCTAGTCATTTCCAGTTTGGGCCAAAACAAAGTTGATTTACTCAGTTTCAGGCATACTTACTATTTTTAGTAAGCCGACAGGACACAGTGCAGGTCAATTTTGGTGATTGAATTCGATACTCCTCGGTGAGAGCTTTCCGATGAGCTATCACTCGCATTATTCGAAGTCCGATTGCTAATATATTTTAATGCCTGAAGTTTTATTAAAGTAACATCTAATTTAATTATAAAATATTAAAGTGTTACTTTAATATTCATTTTATGGTGATGTGTACCCAAGGGAGACATAAGGGGTATTTTAATATATGTTTTATATTACACATCTTTTATCCCACATTGCCCATATGAGTTGAGCGGACCCGTGGGAATAGAATAAAAGGAAGCATTTGTGGCTTCATTAGACAGGTTGAATATGAAAAGAAATTGGTGTGTGAGTTGCAGCTTTGTTCTTGGCATTTGAGGACGTCTATCCTCTCTTGTAACATTCTAGACGTCATTCCCTTGGGGTTTGGCCTTCGGAATTCTTTGTTATTGACTTCATTATCAGGCAATTTAGTTGCATTTCCGGCTACAGGCAAATTTGGTATTTTGCTCATATCTTCTTCACTACTTGTCCGACGCTTATGCCGCTTTGAGGGAATGGTATTACGAAGGTAGTGGACTGATTGAAGGACAAAGTATTGTAGTAGCCAGTTCGAAAGCATGGGCTGGAGTATTATGTCAATACTGCTGAAGTAATTAGTGAGTTGTTAAATCTGCCATGTATTTGGTTTTATAAATTCTGAAAAGAACATTTTATTAGCAGCAGTTCATTTCCACTTTGCATATTATTGTAGTTTCTTTCTTGTTTATGTTGTATGATACCAATTCCATGCACAAAACACAACAAACAATTAAACGTTTGATTTTCGGAGTTATAAGGGGTTTTAAGAAGTTGAATGCAAACTGTTTGACATAATTCTTTTCAGCAATTTGGTTTAGTTTTTGGGACATCCAGGGATGCCCGTTACAAACAATGTCAAAACCTAAATATCCCATACAACAATTTCAATCAACAATCTCCCTAATATCGAACATATCCATCTAGGCGACAATTGTAAATTCAGTTTGTTTAATAGTTGTTCAATGCATTAACTCAAAGTTTTCTTTTAAAAGGAATTTCAACAAATCTATTTTTCTACAAGTTTTGCAACCTTCACCATCAATGAGATAACACAGGGTCAAGCATTATAATAAACATTTCATATGCCCTCTTCATGAATACATGTCTTGCCTTGTACGTATCGCATCTAGGGACGGGGTAATTCGAATGCCTTAGTAAATGTCTTCACCATGTTGCATGTATACATGCAAAGAATTCCCAGAACGATCTATAATAAAATCCTCCTGCCAATGATGAATTTCAATAGCCTCTTCTATTTCCCATCGGGACGCGATCTAAGAGGATCTTAGCAGAGGTTATGGAATCTATATTTGCACCTGCTATCATGTTTGTTTGAAAGGTTCTAAAGTCTCTTTAAAATATCCATGAAGAAATATTTCTTTGTACTATCCTCTCCAACAAGAAAGAACACTATCCTCAAAGGGACTACAATCATGCATAACATTCTACATTCTTGTGTGCTGGTATACAGTGTATGCAATAATTCTTGCAATATAGAGTCTCAATCTGAATGAATTTCCTTAACTTCTCCAAGTTTTAAAAAACTGAAAGGTCATCTCGTCTCCATTATGGTTGTTGATGAGGCACAAATCTGTGTGCCCATCAACTGTGCCATTTTCTTCAAAGTCACCACAAACTAGTTACCAGCTTCTTGAAATGAGTTAGAATTGTTCAAATCTTAAGCATCATTAATTAATAGTTAAAATGTTCATTTTTAAGCATTCACAGTTACTTTCATTTGTGTTCACCCATTTTCTACGTATTATGTTTTTTCACATTTTGAGTCCTTAAAACCTTTAAAGTTATGTCTATCACAATCTTACAAGTTTTGTTGCCTGATTTTTTTAACATTTTAAACCAATTTAATTTTGAATGCACTTATTTCGAGTATTTTTCACCTTTTAAAATTATGATTACTCATATTTTGAGCATTTCAAATCCTATAAGTTAGAAAATTTGACATTTTGAGTAATGAGGCATATAACTTATTGACATTTTCACAATTTTCTACAAAATAGACCCTTTTTGAAGGTGTGAATGTGAGAAATTTTTAACTAATGAAAACTGCTCTGGAAAATAACTTTAATTATTTATTAAAAATTAAAGCTGAGTCATATTTTGGTGGAAAACTTAGACCCAACAATTTTGAAAATCGGATGTAGAGGAAACCAGCAATATGTTTTCATCATGAGAAAGAGAAATATACATCAAACCATAAAGATAAAATAAGATAAGATAAATATATTAATGTCCAACGAGAGACCACAATGCGGGTCTATGAGACTGGAAGCTTACAACCAATAAGTTAGCACTAGACAGAACACCACACGGTGCCGATAAAATAGCAAGCACAAACCTAGAAAAGAAGAAGAGAGAACAAGTCACCTCAAATAGGATTAGGGATCCTTCCTTGAAGGGAAGAAGGACAACAGTGAATGAGATGGACGGGGGCAACCGGGGGCTCTATTCTGTCACTGAGTGTTGTGGGAGAAGTGTTGCTAGTGAAGAGGAGCATTATGGGGTTTCATTGATCTGGAGTGGCCGATGTTAGGTAAACTATATGGTCGCTTCGTACCCCAGGCAAGAGATAAGGGCGAGAAGAAAGTCGTGATAAGTTGTACTTGGGTCTGTCCCATGGAGGAAGATAATTGGAACATTGGATGCTAAAATGTGGCTGTTAGAAAAAAAAATGTGTTCCCTAACTATCCTAGGGTAGTTATGTTTAAAAGATAGATCAAAGAATTAGATGTGAGTTGTGTTGAGGTGAATGTGACAAGGATTGAACTATAACAAAAAGATAAGATAAAGCAATAGAGCGAAGAATAGCTTATGTAAGTTTAGAATCTAAAATATCACAAACATCAAGAAAGTGGGAAATTTCAAAAGGAGCAATAAACTATTAAGAGTATAGAGGTGAATCTTAGGGAGTGAACTATAACAAGACAAGATGGATCCACAAAAGCATCACTAGAATTAGAAAAATCACAAGCATCAAGGAAATTGAGAGGAACATCAAGAGTAGCAATGAACTATCATGGTATAGAAAATTCTAGAGTAGACCCTAAGGTGTGCCCACTACAAGAATGAAACAATGGATATGAAATTAGAGAGGTGAGAATAAACATGTAGCATGTCATAACATGTTGCACAAAGAATTTCACATAGAATACATGTGTTCTAACACCATGTCAATGTTGATGAGACACATCAAATACATATGGTGGGGAACAAGATAGTGAATATTTTAGTTAGCATTAGATAATAAATGACTCGTGAGAATCATCTAAGTACCAATGAGGAACCCTTGGAAAATTGTGACATGACAATCATTTCATATGCCATTCTACATGAGAAAGAGAAATAGACATCAACCCACAAAGAGGAATCCATGTTATATTCTAGATTCAAAGAGGAATTTTAAAAAAAATCAAACACTAGTACACACTCTAGAGGATTCAAGAAGGTGGCCTCCACCGAAATTAAACATTAATAAAACCACTCATTTGCATATGTCCCAAGGAAAACAAGTAATTAATGCAATAATAATATGTAAATTCCCTAGAATAAAAAGTGGGATTATAAATAATAAATGCGCAAAATGTAAGCAAATAAAATAAAAGTATTTAGCTCTTAGTTGATATTGTTCTTTATTGTGATGGATGTTGTTGATTGTTTTGTTCGTGTACTAAAAAATAAAACTCATTAGATGATAGCCTTGAGATAAACATGTTTTTTTATTGCAACAATTGAGCATATTGATTTAAAATTGACTCACATATGTAAACCTCTCGACTATGATTCTTCTACACTCGTAAACAAATTCTCTTTGGGCATTTCGACTTGCATTAAGGAATCTATAAACATTGGCTTACACCTTTGAGGAGCTTCCTATGGTAGGATTATTCTCTGTACAAACCGCTATATTTCAATTTAATGGTTTAAAAAGACCCAAAAAATTCAATCAATCGTGTAACAGGCCTTAGAATGTTGACGACAAACTCTCATGGTAGTACAATGTGTAAAGGAACCTCTCATGCAAAGTCTTAGATGCATGTTAAATTCCAAATATTTAAAACGACTTAAGGTTTGTCTTAATATACAACACCCTAGTGTGCAATAAAAAACATTTCACATTTCAAATCAACTTATAAGGACGATCTGGAAAAAGGGGATATAAACAATTTTGAATTGCATAAAAGATCATTTTAACAATGGTGGATCAAAATAAAGGTGTTGAATGGATCAATTCAAGGAAAAGTCTAGACTCTAATAATGGGACGAGGGAGACTACAACTAGGATCAAATTATTGGGCAACTATCACAGAAAAAATCGTTGTTTTACAAATGATCATTTGGTAATGAAAAGGATAGGACAAACCACTATTTGGCAGTTGTCAGTATAAGTGTGCTTGAAAGGTTCATAAAATTATTCATGAAAAGGTGAGTGTAAGGTCCAAATATCAAATTCATGTATCAAATTCAATTCATGAAAAATATGATGGTATATGTTTGTAACTTATGTAAGTTTCTCAAAATGTTTGTCTACTACAACATTATTTGTTTATCCTACATCACACTTTAATAGGTAAGGTGTACTTTGAGTGCTAAATGTTCCATTCACTTCTATGGGAGACAGATTTTTGTGAACCACCACTCATAAAATATGGGTCAATGAGTTTGATTAAAAAACTACAAAACTAAATTGTAATAGTGATAGAACAATTTAATGTCTCGTGGAAAATATCTCCTACTTTATAGTTAAGTGCACTTGAGTTTGAGTAGCACACTCATAGGTGAGTTCTTTGGAAGGCCCAATGTTGCACCTCTATGAGCATCATCTGGATGAATAAGTGCAAAGTATTCCATTCATTCTCATGAGATAATGAAACGTAGTTCAATGAATTTAACTCAAAACTACACAATTGAATCGTAATAGCAATTCACACTTTGATTTGATGTGGAAAATGGTTTCCATGTCAACTGAAAAGGCAATTAAAGTGGGTTTCAATTAGTAACTTGCAGTGTTGTGCACGAGAAACAAATAGCCATGTTGTTGGAGGTTTAAGAAAGCTCGTTGACTGCTCCAGAATTGAATTCCTCCTCTATAGTATAGTTTAGCCACCCATCGAGTAACTAATGTATGTCATTATGAGTGACAATGGTAGTTGTAAGAATTTATTCCCTGCTGAGTTGAAAGTGATTCTCTTATTCAAGACATTATCTAGATCCAAATATGTCGTCTTGCTAAACAACGAGCAATCTAGCTGACTCGTATCAATAAGGCTAAGAATAAATTACCATCAGCTCAACCAAGAATTCAGCAATGAGATTTCATGGCAAAATTGCCACATGTAGTTGGTGACTGAACCATCACAAATAGCACTTATGGATTTCACAAGGCAGTTGTCATTGCATGCAGCTCTTTTACACGCAGGTAACATTTCGGTTTTTTCCTCTAATAATTTCACCTTATCTGTTGGTCTCCTTTATGGGAATGCTTTAACATGCAAAAATGGTCTCCTCTCATTATTACTCAATTGGAGCACCATTCTGCATGAAGAACCATTCCCAAATGTTCTATAGATAGGAAGAACACGTCAAATCACAACAAGTGTGAGTGTAGGAAGTTGATCTGAAATGCAGTGAGTAGTTTAAGCGAGCAAGATAATGGGATAAATGCAATAGCAGGTTTTGTCTCAGATTATTTTTTGGTTTTGGCTAAGGCATAAAAATAGAATTAAGCTATTGCCACTTCCAATTGTGGACAACCATACCAGGGCTTCCAAAACAAAATTGCCCCACCCACATCCCAATTCACTTTCAACAGCTGTAGTTTTTATAATTTCCATGTAGAGAGAGGCATTAATTTTAACATAAACTGTGTTCTTACTACGTCAATTCACACATGAATTCAAGTGGAAAAGCATTCTTAATTTCGTGACTCTCTTCCATAGCTTAGATTTCAGTTTTGAGTCCTGATTATTCTCCCATTATATTTTTCAATCGGCTAAATCATTTGTATCTACCAGGCTACTATATCATTGGATATGTATGGAAAATCAGTGTAGTGTGGCGTTATGTCAAGTTCACATATTAGCATCACTATCACAAGCATTTCTTAAATTGCTAGCTATCAAAGCCACCTCTAGGCATCATCATTTTATCTATATAGCTCGTTCCATTTATAGATGTAATTCCAAGGAGCTAATGTGATGTCTCCTACTGAGATGAACAATTCACATTTGGTTTCACAGCATAGTACACCATCCGAATCTGTTTAAATGTAACCAAACTGACACAATCCACTATCCATGTCTGACCCTTAATGCAAAATAAAGGGTACGAGATCTTAGTTTCCTTGAAGGAGAGCCCATATTTGTGACACGTTACACCAGAAAGTTGACAAGTATTACTATACAAGTAATTATAATGACTTCCTTTGGTTCAATGGTTGATGACTGGAAGACACATATTTTACACACCACTTGTGTGTCGTCATGGACAAGTGTACAATCCTCATATTGAAATTTGATGAGGATATGCAAATGGCATGTTGACTACTAAAAGCTAATTTTTCAAACTAAGTAAATGTATATTTGTCATGCAGTCTTCAAGATCAAAGTCATGGTAACCATGACAGCCCGTGATGATCACTGAATTGGTAATCAATCAATCTAATACCTTCATAAAATTGATGTTTCGTGCCTCACAGAAACATGTCAATAACCACATATATACAAATTTCTTAATTTTGTTTTTTCTGACACTGAATAACGTTCACTGCAGAGTGTATAGAATTCACATAGTTCAATGAAAATTTTCAGTATTTTACTATGATTATTTAGATAATCAGCACTCACAAGAAGGCATAGCATTTCACAGCCTTCAAAAGAATTCAAGGTTGACATTAATTTGGAATATTACCAGTGCAGAAACTTAGTTATTTGGATCGCTTTAATTTACAACTAAAAAACCAAATAATATGAGCTCGGAGTCATAATAACTCTGCCTCTAAACTCATTCTTTTGCAATTCCTGTGACATAAATAACATTGGCTATGAAAACTGCCGATTAATGGTAGAGAGAAGCCCAACGTCAAAATTTTCAAAATGGAAAGATTCAAGTTTTAGTTTTGCTAAATGCATGATTTGATCTACTTTCCCATGTTGAGATTCTTAACAACAATTGTTACAAGTTATCACAAACAAAACTGCACCGAGAGACACATTGATGCCATCTCAAATTCCTTTTTTTCTCTCACCTCCACTTCTCTTTTAGCTCTTTCTGTTCAGCTAACATCCATGTTACACCAATTGCTACCACAAGGGCGAGAATGGTTATGAGAAGAAGAGCATAATTAAAATCTTCTGTCAGAGAATCATATGTACGAGAAGGCGCTGTCCTTGTGTAGAAGAGATCAACCCCATATACAAAAACTAAACTTGTAGACTCGAGGCTAGCAGGAATGGTCATGATGCCTCGCAAACCTTCCACTTGAAGTGAATGTGAAATATATGACTGAAAAATACATTAAATGTCAATAAAAGACCAAGCCCAGAAATTCTGGCTAAGATGCAGATAAATTAATGATTGATATAGACTGTATGTTTAAGTAAATAAATTATAAGCTGGATGAAACTCTAGCTAAGAACAGAAGGAAAAAACCAAATCTACAATGTGCAATATTAAGCTAGAATAAAACCAGAAAATATATTTTTGGAATGAGCATATGGAGAGAGAATAACAATCACATTAAAGGAATCAGGTACCACCTGAGGGAAAAATGGAATTGCATCAGCAAGAGGTAAAATACCATCTTCCCTCTCTGCAGGTGTAGGATTTAAAGAACGGCGAGGATCAAAGAAACGCTTGTCAAGTGCCAAAACCTGCAAACTCATCAAAAATTGATATTCAGAATGAATTCCCAGTAAACAAGTACTAAAATAAACATAAGCTAGGAATCAAAACAAACATATCAAGGTCAATACGAAGAAAAAAACATGACCTGATCACTGATTGTTCCGATAAGAACTTGCTTAGGTGTTATACCCTTCGCAGTTGATGTCACTGCTACTGTTTTCACTGATTGGCTGAAAAAATAACTTTGTAATTTCACCTCAACATCAACATAGGAATATGAAGATACTGGGGCAGTAAGGCTATGGTGCCCAAGCATAAGGTCGATGACATTTTTAGTGTTCTGTAAAAAGAAATCAGCACATCAATATCAGATATACTTTTACTACCTGAAATAATTGTAGATACCACCTCAAACTACCAGTCTAGCGTGCTATAACAAGCCAGAAATTGGAGATCAACATAAACCAGGAGAAAACTCTTACTACTTCAAAAAATCTAGATAAGATATAATAAGCATCAAAATCATACCGCACGAGATTGATCATATATTTCGATGACAGACATTTCATATCGATGGGCCTTGAGATTAAAATAGTGGTAGATGACCCAATTTTCACTGAACACCTTCAAACATAGAAAAAAAGTTTAAAGTTGCCAGCCTTGATAACAGGTCACTAAACTTGCAGATATTATTTGTGCAATTGTAAAAATAGAACAAAAGCAAAAGAAATATTCTGCAGATGCTTTTGTCATTAAAAAATTATAAATATGAAACAGAATCTTCTGAATTAATTCTTCAATTCTACTTACCGCATGAACAGGTCCCTGCATTCCTTGATGATTGACTCGGTACAGTACTCGTCCAGTGACTGTATCTATTAGATAGGCCACCAACCAAGCCTCCTCTGGTGTGACTGACCCAACAGAACCAGCTGCTTTAGGTGCAACAGTAGCAACAAACAGGGTATTCTTGCTGACATGTTTGTACAATACCTCCTGATCAGTTAGCACCTTCGCTTGTGTATGAACCACCTGCCAAGCAGACAGTGCTTAGATGGAAATATATAGAGTGGCCTCTAGCACGATCAAACACACCAAGCAAGAAAAAAAGTCACATTCTACATGCTCTTCAAAATTTCAAATGATGGTTGAAGTATGAAATAAGAATAACCTCATCTAACTTCTTAGTTGCAGTGGCCAGAATTTTTTCAGAATCATGGGGGAATAATATAGACCACAGTTCTCTAGTTTTAAAGCAATAATTCTTAAATTCCTTGTCTTGCATGTCGTGGTCATCAATACCATAGCCACGAATTGACCCTTTTTTCACATCAATAAAATATACATAGATATCTGACTTCTGCTTAAGAAAAATGGATAGTGCTTCAGAAGTTCTCGGAAACAAGTGCACCCTTGCATTATTATCAACCAAAAGGTGTAGCCGTCGCTCAGTTGAGTCTGTCATTGGCAGAGGAATTACTTGAGATATGGAATAGGATAGCTTATATGACTCCAGTTCTTTCCCAGTGTGAGAATCCACAAATGATAGAATTCCCAAAGCATTAGATCCTACACCACATTTCCCAACTATTAGAACCACAGGGTTCTCATCTAAAGCATGCTGATGAGGGACCTGCCATGGAAAAATTTTCACCACAGAAGGAGCTTGACATTCATCCGACTTTCGGAATGCAGGCAGCAAGAGTGACCATACAATGTGACCATCTCCACTGTGAAGGGCCAAAAGTTTTCCTGCTTTTGTTAGTACTATTAATAACTTCCGAAATCCATTATGATCCCTGGTCAATTTTGATTTCTCTGCGTTGTTCAATCTCATTTCTTGTATGATAGCTACATCATCAACATTTGCAAGCATCAGCGTTGCCTTCAATTTGAGCAAATGGCCCTTTAATAAAACAGCAACAAAGAATGTGTCAGTATAGCATCTGAAAACAAGTTGGGATACTGATTAAGTAGAAAAGAAAGGAAAGTTTATTATTTTTATCTTACCTTCAACCACTTAAACAAGTTGTGCTCCACTTCAGCAACTGAGACACCATCTCTCTCTAGAGGTAGTTCTGCAGTAGTTGTATCTATGATAGACGCTAATCCATCCTCTCTGCTCCAGACAACCTCACCCTGTTGCAATAAAGCAAGAGAATGGTCTTCTGCAACTACTAAGGCCCTAAACCCATAAGACTTGTCTGTACGCACATAAGTATTTACAAAAACCTTTTTAATAAGCCCTCTTTGGGAATCTTGAACTATAGTTTCCCTAAAGACTTCACTTTTTTCACCACTATCAAATAGAACAGTAAGAGAAACCTTGTTATTTTCTAGATGGTCAATTACTGCAAAAGCTTGCTGCCCTGGTGATAAAGATAGACCATCACTAATAACAGCCGGCTCACTAAGTTTCTCAAGTAAATGCAGCTCACTACAAGAATTTCCAATTTTTATCAGTAAAGTATGTGATTTCACTCTCAATGCAAAAGCATCTACAAACTTTAATTGAAGGAGTTGTGCGTCGAATGAAAAATCTTCAAAAATAGTAGCAATAGCTGTCTGATGCAGTGCCAACTCTCCCTTTGCAATGTTACTAGTAACAATAGTTGACCTTGTAGAATCTAGTAGAACCAACGTATTCTTTGTCACAATTAAGTTATCTATTGATAGTTCTCTGGGAAAGGTTGCTACTTCATGATTCATGATTTGCCCATTCAACGGATTTACCATCCAGGAAGCAACAGCTGATTTCCCAATAAATCCTACTACATAGAGACTTTCTCTATCAGGAGAGTAAATAATACTTTGAATGCTGACTTCAGTTTCGCCCTCGCTGCCACACGACATAATCAGTTAGCATTAAGTTGTTTAAATAAATAAATATTAAATTATCTTTATTCTTGTGAAACTAAACATAAATGATAGAAGGATACTAAAAGCAAAAAATTGTTACATACAATGTCCTATGAATTAAAATGATATGAGAACAATTAAAATGTTTAGGATGAGAAAATATTCATCAGATATTGTTATTAAGAATCTTGTTTCTACATCTACATAGTTTAGGGAAAAAGCACTACTGATCCCTCAATACCAACCTTTCAGCAGAAAATTCTCTTCTCCAAATAAGGTCCCCATCCATGCTTGACACAGCATTCAACCCCCCTCTACTATAAACAAGAATTGGGTTGTACTTGTCCAATTTAGCATCCATCTGTCATGGTAACAGATTGATCAATACCGAGAGAAGATAAAATATGTTACCTTACAAGAATAAGGTCCACTAAGGAAGCAATTATTGCATTCATTACTATGAGAAATTTGTTCTTACAGGTACAGATAACAGGCTCTTAGAAGAACCTGAACCTTCCAAAAATGATTCCCAGATCATCTGGCCATCCGGAAGGTTCCATGCTCTTAAAATACTTCCTGAACTAGATAGTGTAATGACATCTGCAGTCCAAAACAAGTAGGGGTCAAATTAAAGGTATTTGAAGTTGAACCACAAACAAGAAATCCCTCCAAATCAAACATACTGTTGGATGGCAACATTATTTGCAAAATTAATTTCTTTTATTTTTTTGTTCAGTTCTACAAAATTTATGTAGTAACAAAATTCGCATTCAGGGTTTTATAAAACATAATATCCACAATAACACTTCAGATCAGACAAAAGTTGAATTTGTAGCCCATCACAGCCTATATAAAAATCAATCCATCATATGACAACCCACAAGCAATGCTACTAAGCCTCAAGTCTTGGGAGTTGCATAAAATATAATATCCACACTTACTGACACTTTAGATTAGACGAAAGTTAAACTTCTTGCCCATTACAACCCACATAGAATCAATTCATTATATGACAACCCACAAGCAAAGCTAGTGAGTCGAAGGCAACCACTACGCCAAAAGCCTGAACTGATGGGAAATGGTGCCCGCCGGCATTTAAGGATGGAGTTTCCATCCCACCAGAGTGCCAGCACAGATCAGCCCCCTCGTTGACATGGGGCTGCCTTGTTGTGGGTGGGTCCCAGTCCTAGGTACATTCCCAGTGGGAATCAGCACCACAGCAGTATTTAAGCTGGGACATCACAGCCCACCACACTCCGCAAGGCTTGACCATGAGACATCAGCTCTAATACTAAGCAAAGCAACCACTACACCAAAAGCCCAGACTAATGGTGAAACCGTGAATGGCAACCACCAGTGTTAAGTGTGGGGTATACATCCCACCAGAGTGACATTGCAGGCCAACCCCCTTGTGGACATGTGGCTGCCTGATCGTGGGTAGGTCCCAGCCCTGATTACACGCCCAACGGAAATCTGCACCACCTTAGCATTTAGGACAAGCAAGCAATCTTTGGGAAGGAAAGACTGTGATGTCCACAGATTTGGTTAAATAAATTTAAATTAATTATTTTAAATTTGTCCAAATAAATTAAATATTAAAATATGACTTTATTTTTATTAATTTCATTAAAAGCGACTTAGATTAAAAAAAAGTATTATTAAAGCCATTTACATTAATAAAGAGACAATATTATAATGTCAACTTTAAGTTATAAAATAAAGTTGCTTTTTGGAGGGAAAATGAAATAAACAAAATTAAATAAATTATCTCTCAAAATAGGGAAAAGGTTAATATAAAAGGATTAAAGAGGGAATTGTGGAGGCATTCGGGAGATTATTTTTATTTTAAGTGTTTTCTCTGTGAGCTTGAAGGTCCAATTAAAACCTTAGGATGGAAATGCCGGATGGTTTGTTGCTTTAGACAAGAACGCAGATCAGCCCTCTTGGCAGATTAACACTAGATTCACAGGTGCTTCGCATTGTTCAATGTTGTGGATGGCTATCCCATTCTTGGCCATGACTTGGAGATATCCATGGCACCATTGTGAGGGCAGATTTTCATTGATGTTTGCCCTATTCATGGGTGATTGTGTAGTTACAACTTCTCCTTTTGGTCAGTGATTGTACCACATATTGTAGCAATTATTTGTGGGTCTGGTTGATATTGACTTCCCCTTGCATGCTAGTATTGGTGAACGTCTACAACAGCAGCTCCGTTTGTGCATTGGTCACTGTTCTTGCATGTCAGTCAATGCTCTTCCATGTGCTACAAATGATCATATCTCGCAAAAGCTTTGATAATATTGGACTGGAATCATGTGGGTATTTTGCATGTTAATTTTATGCATGTTCTATTAAGATAATATCTTATACTTTCTATAATAGTCAACTACTTGTCTATAGTCTGTCTTTCAGTCTAGATAGGAACGTTTCCTATCCCGTCTCTTTTTTCTTCAGTCCAGATAGGAATGTTTCCTATCCTGTCTCTAGTTTTGTTTCTAATTCCGTCTTCAGTCTATGTTGTTTCTTTTAGAAACAATGTCCTTGTAATTCTTTATAAGGAACACATTTGTTCCTCTGTTTATCAATCAATCATCCGGAAATCCGTTAATCTGCCAACTCTTCTTGAATCTTGTAACATGGTATCAGAGCCTAGTTCTTGAACTTTTTGAAAAATTTATAATTTCATTTGAAATTATTTGCTCAAATTTTCCGAAATTCAGCTAGGTCTCTTTTCTAAAAATCGTGGGAAGATTTTTTTGCATTCGGCTCTGCAAACTCACACCGTTTTTTGGTGTTTGTTCAGCACACTCTAGCCCCATTTGTCCATGCACATCGATCCTTGAAAAATATCTGCCATTTTTATCAAGAAATCTGAAGTTTTTTCAAGCTTTTTTCAGCCAGGGCCGTTTTTTTTCGAAACCCTAATTTTTGGGGTTGAAAAAAAAATTTATTTGCAGATTCTTGGTGGGTTTTTCGAGAGCTCAACTGGGTTGTCATCCGTTTTTTTTGGGTGCCTCGATTTTCGAGCCAGCGGATCCAAAAAACGATAGCAGATTCCTTTTAGGTTTTTCGAGCTCTCTTCTGGGTCATTCTTTGATTCTTCTGGGTCTTTCGTATTTTTGCCTCGAAGAACGTGCCTTCACAGATTTTCACAATTTTTCATTGAAAAATGTGCCATGGCATCTTTGACAAATATTTTGCTCGAGCATAATTCCAAATTCAATGGTCGCAATTATGGAACCTGGAAGCAGCGCATCATCGCAATCTTCGAATATCGAAACACCGATCAACTTGTTCTGGGTGTTAGGCAGCGTCCGACTTCTCCGGGTCCTGATCAAGGCGAAGCTGCATTTTTCGCCTTCTGAATCTGTTTCTGTTTTTTATGGGTTTGTTGATTTTGTCCTCAAAAATCATTTCAAGTTGTCTGTAATACGCAAGGTTGCGTGAGATTCTGGGTTTGTTGATTTTCTCCTCAAAAATCATTTCAAGTTGTCTGTAATACGCAAGGTTGTGTGAGATTCTGGGTTTGTTGATTTTCTCCTCAAAAATCATTTCAAGTTGTCTGTAGTACGCAAGGTTGCGTGAGATTCTGGGTTTGTTGATTTTCTCCTCAAAAATCATTTCAAGTTGTCTGTAGTACGCAAGGTTGCATGAGATTTTGGGTTTGTTGATTTTCTCCTCAAAAATCATTTCAAGTTGTCTGTAATACGCAAGGTTGTGTGAGATTCTGGGTTTGTTGATTTTCTCTTCAAAAATCATTTCAAGTTGTCTGTAATACGCAAGGTTGTGTGAGATTCTGGGTTTGTTGATTTTCCCCTCAAAAATCATTTCAAGTTGTCTATAATACGCAAGGTTGCGTGAGGTTTTGGGTTTTACCGTTTTTTCCACAAAAACGAAGTTTTGTAATTGCAACTTATTTTGAGTCATAGCACTCTTCTGGCAAAGCTTCTTGGTTTCAGCATTCTGTAGATCTAGGGAGGGTCTTAGTTATCATAGAATGTTCCAACATCCGTATGTTGACCATTAAGGGCGGGTATTAAAATAATATCTTATACTTTCTATAATAGTCAACTACTTGTCTATAGTCCGTCTTTCAGTCTAGATAGGAACGTTTCCTATCCCATCTCTTTTTTCTTCAGTCCAGATAGGAATGTTTCCTATCCTGTCTCTAGTTTTGTTTCTAATTCCGTCTTCAGTCTACGTTGTTTCTTTTAGAAACAATGTCCTTGTAATTCTTTATAAGGAACACATTTGTTCCTCTGTTTATCAATCAATCATCTGGAAATCCGTTAATCTGCCAACTCTTCTTGAATTTTGTAACATGTTCTAGCACTATAAGAACAGTATATTTGATGTAACAAACTGCATGTTTTAGATCAGAATCTTTTCCAATAGATTTGTCTTTGAAATCGCTTACTCCTTGGAAATCTATAATGTTTGCATGTTTCTATTGTGCAATGAAATGAAGCGATAACATGTCAAAAATAGAAAACCCAAATCAGATTCCAAACAATATCCTAGTTTCAGATATTTCAGACCTTTTGTGAATGCCTTATTTAACAGATCATTTTACCTCAGTATTGTTCATTTGTACTCTCCAATTTTCTGAAAAAGAAGAAAATTACTAGAATTGCAGACTTAAACTGATTTCAGTTTTCATTGTTTGCAGTTACCGTAGTTCTAGTTTCTTGTGTATGCAAGTTAAAGCACTCCATCTGTATGTTTAGCTAAGACTGATAAAGTTCAATTTTCTTCAAACCCTAGGGTACAAAATTTGCATTGTGTGTTGCATTTTGACACAGAGTGGCCTATTTTGGGCCAAATCTAGAATTTTTTCACAAAATGGACTCTTATACAAATGAACTTATCATATCCAACAAGAGGAGATTCTTGTTCATGTGTGAGGCTCATGCCTCAAGGGTTTCAAAGTCATTTTGAAATGTGAAAGACAATTGCAAAATGGAAATATGTTTATTTGTCATACATGCAAGTGGATTCAAAGGTCCACAAGGCTGAATGTCATAGATAGTTTCACAAATCCATGTCTGAGTGCAGGAGAAACCAAAGAGAGATCAAGTTAAATATAATTGGTGAAAGAATCTGCAAAAGGGAAACAAGTTTCAGGTTAGCAATCATGTTTGGATTCTCTTGGGCAAAGAGGGGCTTCAAAGACCAGAAAAGAAGCTGAAACTTATAAGACATGGTCCATTTCAAATTTTTGAACCAGTAAGAAAGAATGGTTTTTGGTTAGACTTGTCTACCTATATAAAGATTTATTTTGTTTTATCGTGTTGATAATCTTTGATTGTTCAAGCACATGTTGGATTAAAAGAACTTGTTAGTTATTAAGTGATTCTGGACAAGATGGCAAGGTCAAGGAGAGGAGAGCGAGAAACATGGGTAGTGAAGTTAAAAGGGCAATCAGTGAGCAAAGCCAAGTGGTATCCCAAAGAAGATGTAGGAAACAAACTTCCATACATGTCAAGTGCCTCAACTTTTGGGGAACAGAAATCTACTTGGTAGGGAGGTGTGGTCCAAAAAATGGATCATAGTTGCATGATCAAGAGGTTAAAGTTGACAATTCAGTCATGCATCTATCTTAGAGAATAGAAAAAGGAATTTGTCTATGTTTGATGTATTTTGTTGACAACAAGTCTTGATTCATATAGAGCCAGAGGCATACTTCAGCTGAAACAAAGCATCTGAAGGATGCCTTACAGCAGGAGTTTAAATGGTAAAAATATGCTGAAAATCCATGGTCATGAAACTGTTGATTTCCTCAAGCAGTAGTTTTGTGTTCACCATTTACTAAAAATGTTGAAGTGAATAATAATGACAAACCACAACAAATACTTACATATTCGAGTTAGAGCAATATGGAAATGGATAACAATGCAAAATGCGATTAAACAATACAGTAAACCTCCATTGGACCTTATAATGATGAAGGATTGAGATGTGGGTACTCTTAGCTATCATGATACTAAATTTGACATGTACGTACTCTATGTTGGATCCCTATGTTCTTTAGGTAAGCCTTCTTAAATAAGCTTAGAAAGTTGGACACTGAAGATACAAATTGAGGAATGAAATCATGGGCTAGGATTGGTCTGCGTGGACGTGCATCCTAGCCTCTTCAAAAGTGGCAAGAAAAGGTGGAAGATGCTTGATCAATGAATAAGGTTTTCTTAATGCAAGATGAAAGGGGACGAGAGCAAGCAGGAATGGACTGAAGAGAAAGTGGAGAGTGAAATAAAGAGATCTCATGGAGGGTCAAGATTCCTCCAAGTTGCTTACTTGCACAAGTGAGCATGGAGTGGAGACAAGTGTTCTAGAGAGTCGTGAAGATGAAGGGTCCAGATATGCTCCTTGATTTTGAAGTGGATGGTGGAGATCAAAGGACAAAGTCTTCCAATCTTTAGCAGAATGAGTAGAGCTTTAAAGTAAAAGAAAATATTGAAAGATAATTGATTAGCCTAATCAATGAGATAATCATGATTAAATTGATAAATTACTAGAGTTTTGGACTAATTTTAAATTAAAAGTGATTTTAATTGATTATAATTAGGGATGTGAAGATGGGTAAGTGTGGTTGATGGTTATGTTTGTTGAATTGATTAATCAATGGAGAAGAGTAGTTAGACTGGGGGATGGCTAGTCAGATTAATTAAATAACAAGCTATTTAATTTAATAGTGGAAATTGATATAGAGAAATGAAAGTGGATATGAGGTGTCTACACAAACAATATTTTTGCAAGTGTTAAAGTGGATGATACGTGTCATCACAGCTTATTTTAACCAAGGCATTGTAAAAGCTAGTAAATGAATATAAGATACAGGCATTATTTTGCATTGTATGCTTCTGTCACACATGTCCTTATTATGTCGCAACTATATTGAATGTCTTAGACTGATTAAATAGCCATTGGGGTTAGAGAAAGTGTTTGAAGGTGTTTTGCACGGTTGGCAGGTAGTTATGTAAGGGATGATTCCCAGGAAAATATTGCCAACATTTTACAGACTGTAATGATTGTAAATTTAATGGTTGAAACATCTTACTCTGTTGCTAACATTTCTATTTGTTATAAAAAAAATTCCAATGCAACATGCGGAAGTGTCAGGAGTCAACAGAAACAACTTCAGATTGTAAAACAATATAATATCTCAGAAAAGCTCCTTGTCTTACTCTTTAAATTAATGGGGTAGATTAAGTGCTGGAAGTGGGTTCAGGACCTGAAAGCCGATGTGTGTTGATGGAGAGCTTCATAATAGATAAAAATCTAGACAGGTGTTAAAAATAGAAGAAAAAAATCAATCTTAAAAGATCATTTATTATTCATTGTTTCTCAAGTTTTGGTGAGGGGTGCGATGGATTTCTTTCCAGACTTTGGTGACAGGGTTCAGGGATGGAAAACCTTTTTGCAGATTTAGGGATCGCTATTAAAATAATATACAGGATTAACATTTCTATTTTTAAATATAATAAATCAATAAAACCTCTAAATGACATAAACAACCAAAAGAAGCAGAGATTCTAAAAAGTAAGTATATTAACAATCCAGTCATTCCATTACCCATTTAATAGACATAACATGGAGCATGGAACGTGATTTATATTGGAGATGCCAAAAAAAAGAAATGATGTTTCGTACATGTTAGATAGGTAAATACCAAATTGAGCAACAAGCTCAAAAACTCAAGTTATCATTTAATTGATATCTCTTAAGCTGCTGCTCTTCTTTTTCTCTCTTTACTCCTTTTCTGGGGAATGCAAAACAACAGCATTTGTTTTAAAGTTTAGGGGAGATTGGAATCTTGCTGGGACACCATCTCAGGGGTTTCTCTGTTTCGGAACTTTTTATTCAGTTTTTATGTGTTTGTCATGGAGGATGTGTTGAAGTCCTAAGGATGGCAAGAGGATGTTGGGACGTCTGGAGGCCAGCCAAGGGACCTCGGAAATCCACTAAACTTGAATAACATTGGATGTCCCTTTCTTGGGTGGTTTCACAAGGACATCCCCTGCAAGTCCCCAGGTCCCCAAGACGTCAAGGATGTCATCTTGCCCATGATGTGTCTCTATGCAAAAATTAATATTTGAATGCCACAAACAACACACAGCATATATAGATCAAGTGCAACAACAGCATACATAGATCAAGGGAAACAACAGCATAAATAGATCTGTGCAATTAATTCTGAAAGTGATAGTAAAGAAATTACATTTTCCAAGAGCAATGTCAATGTGATCTACAATATCCGATTCTGCCAGTACACGTCTCCAAACTGTACAGATTGCAACATAGAGATTGATATCAGATGAGATTACAAAGTGCTAGATTCTAAATTGGAAATAGATAAAATATTCATCTTACATTAATTCCCTATGTAAGTGTGACGTGTAGTCTGAGATCATTTTGAAATTGTGATATAATCAGAACCTACCAATTTACTTAACTCGGGAAGAAAAAAATGAAAAAGAAAACAGGTATAAAACTCAATACTAGCTTAAAACCATAAGGATGGTATAATATAGTAATGTAAGCTGAAAAGTACACATACATATCTCGCCTCTCCGCAAATTAAGTGATGCAACTACATTTTCCTCAGTAGACACAATGACACGCTTCCTCCCTGATTGCTGAGTGTGGAAAACTGCATCTTTTACTTTGCCTATGTGCTGCTGATGCCTGCAACACAAATCATATTGCTGAGAGAGGAGGAAAGTAACATGGGTAGATTATCTTAAACAATCAAATATAAGTAAATTAAAAAAATGTAAGGCTTGTCAGCTCCTTTGAAGAGATGTATAAGAAGGTATGTAGAAATTAACATAAGACAAATATTTGCAGGATTTTATTTCATTGTTAGACATTCTTATATTTAACAAATGTTTGCAAACATCATGTTTTCTATAAACTTTATATAGCTTAGATATATTTAGAAACTAAAGGAGCTAAACACTTTTATTCGTTACAAGCATTTTTCAAAAACTTACAATATTCTTCATTTTGTAACACTTACTAAAATTTCAAAAGGGTAAGCATTGCTGATCAAAGTCAAACTTCATCAATCAACCGAAACAATAATTTGGAGGTATTTCTATTTGATATTGAGTAGTTCACAGTCCTTTTACAAAAATATAATCATATATTTAAAACATTTGTACTCTGTTTATATTTAGCTAGGTTTAACTTGGTTGATATTTTTCCCTCCCAACCTGCAACAACCAAATTTGTCCATCAGACATACAAGATGACAAAACTGAAATTAAAATTAGCATCTATCTCCAGCTAGGATCAAATGAACGATTTCCTTGTACGCCACTTCTCAAGCTGCAGTCCAAACATAGTTACAATAGTATTATTTTGACTTCTATGATTGCTCAATTTTTAAGTGCTACTTATTTTATTTCCCAACTTGGGCATCTTGTGTCGAGAAATGGCAATGTTTCTTTCTCTATGTGATAACCTCAATCAGAGCAATCATACCCCTCTATCTTCTCAAAAAGGGCCACCATCAAAAAGGAAACAGAAATAAAAAGACACTTTAAATGACTTACTATTATGATAGAAAGTATACCAGAAATGGCCAACGCGAGATCAAATGAAAACTTTCTGTATGTTACTGATTTATGGTTTGTCACTGAATGAATTTTATAAAATTTGCTCAAAAAGATATCCGTAAGTTGGATAATCCACTTTACTTCGCTCGCAGATAATACTGATTTATGGTTTGCCACTGAATGAATTTTATAAAATTTGTTCAAAAAGATATCCATAAGTTGGATAATCCACTTTACTTCGCTTGCAGATAACTTATATCCACCTTCAATGTCGCGCAAATATTAATTGCAAAGTGTTATGTATGCTTGATACATCTAGTATCTACCACTTCATAAATTGTTCAATATCCACCTTCATCTTGTTGGTTTCTTCTTCCCTAGGTGTGGCTACAAATTGATTTGTCTTTATCATGAGTCCTAAGAGTGAAAGTATTACTTTGACCACTTGTGGAAGGCCAGTGGATACAGGGCAACTTATATGCACCATGGTAAAACAAAATAGTTTTGCAACAAGTGACGGAAAAAAAAATTTAATTAATTTAAAATTTCTTCTGTATTTTACCAAGGCCTAGAATTCACTTCATAAAAAAATTCCAAGAAACTCACTGATTTGTAGACATCGGAGCAAATTTGGGAGAGAATTGGAAACTGTAATGTAACCCTAACTCAAAAGGGTAAACATTATTCATCGAACTTCATCAATCAACTAAAACGATAATTTGAAGGTATTTCTATTTGATATTGTGTAGCTTACAATCTTTTTACAAGAATATAATCAGATATTCTAAGAAATTTGTACTACATTTATATTTAACTAGGTTATTATTTTTACCTCCCAACCTGCAGCACCAAGAATTTGTCCCATCAGACATACTAGATGACTAAACTGAAATTAAATTCAGCATCTATCTCCAACTAGGATCAAATGAACAATCTCCTTATTCACCACTTCTAAAGCTGCATCCAAACACAGTTAAAATGGTATTATTTTAACTTCTCTGGTTATGATTGGTGAATTTTGAACTGCTCCTTATTTTATTTTCCAACTCAGTCAGCTTATGTGGAGAAATGGTGATGTTTCATTCTCTATATGATAACCTCATTCAGAGAAATCATACCCTTCTATCTTCTCAAAAAAGGGACACCGTCAAAAAAAAACAGAAACAATAAACACTTTCAAGACTTAATATCATGACAGATAGTGTACCAGAAATGGCTAATACTAGCAGTCGCAAGCTTTTATGCTTGCAACGATGAGCCGATAGGTGTTTACTTTAACTAAAATTAAATTAAATTTTGTAATAAATCAAATAAATAATATTTATTTAATTTAATTTATTGTATACTAATAAATTATCATCTAAAAAATATTACCATAAAAATCTATTATGAAAAACTAATAAGAAAATAATATGAAAAAAATAACACATATAAAGTGGACCAAAAAATATAAACTAAAATAATTATAAAAACTAAAAACTAAACTAAGGGAAGTCCCGGTGCATCACCTCTGTGGCATCACCAAGATCCAATGACTACTAAGTGTTCTATTTATTATCACGAGAGATGGATTCTTGTATATAATTACTCATTAAACATGAGTCAATGAGTTTGACTCAAAAATTACATAGTTAAACCCTGATAACAATATTACAATTTAATTTGCTATGGAAAAATATCTTAAAAATTTAATATGAGAAATATTTAAAAATATAGTAAAAAAATAGGAACTCCTCCCACAAATATTCTAATGGCTAAACTAAAAATTAATATTTAAAGTAAAAAAAACTAAACTAATTAAAATAAGTTTTTTTTAATATGGAGATTCAGCTTTTTCGCCTAGTCTCTTTGGTTAAGAACCAAGGACTGAGGGGTATCCATTCCACCAAATTCGCCCGAGGCACGATCCTGACCTCATCCCTTTTAGATGTTGGGGGCCTTGCACTCAGCAAGACTTGATCCCTGGTGGGCTCTTTGTGAGCCTTTCAACTTCACCAATAGACCAAGGGCCCTTTGATAATTTAAATAATTTAAAAACTAAAACTTCAATCAATTTAAAAAATCAAAATTAAATAAAAAGAAAGAAAAACATGAGTTAAAAGTGGAGATAACAACTAATTAATTTTCTAAATAAATAGAAAAAAAGAGAGTTAAAAGTATAGATAAATTAATTTATAAATTAAATACAAGAATTAAAAATGGAGATAAATAAATAAATAAGAATTAAACAAGAGTTAACAGTGCAGATAATAGCTAATTAAATTAAATAAATAGGAAAAAAACAAGAGTTAAAGTTGGAGTGAGATAAAATTGGTCAGAAAATAATTAACAGCATGGGTTGATAGTTTTCCGATCAAAGGCTGACAATTTGCCGACCAAAAAAGTAATTTTACGGGAACAAAGTTCCCACATATAGCCTATCGGCTAAACAAGATCAGACCAAAACTTTATGTATGTTACTAATTTAAAGTTTGTCACCAAGTGAATTTTTGCTCAAGACGATATCCAATAGTTGGATAATCCACTTTTCTTCACTAGCAGGTAACTTATATCCACCTTCAACATCACAATGTTTTGTTTGCCGAAGTGTTATGTATGCTTCATATATTTACCACATCATGCATTTGTTCTGGTGTTGCATGCTATACATATAGAAAATGAAGTCCTAGTTACGAAATGATGTTTCAGTATAACATGCCACATTGAAAAGCTTGCACATAGTAAAATTGTAAAATGAACAAAAACTATTGAACGTTCAACATAGTAACATAGTACATACACAATAGTGACATTAAAAAATCAAAGTCCAAATAGAAATCCAAATTATCAACAAATAGGATTTATATTAG
This sequence comes from Cupressus sempervirens, assembly GCA_028749045.1. Lineage (NCBI taxonomy): Eukaryota > Viridiplantae > Streptophyta > Pinopsida > Cupressales > Cupressaceae > Cupressus > Cupressus sempervirens. The sequence goes on along the minus strand of CM053788.1, from coordinate 137,320,379 downwards.
TTCTATCAAATATCAATTATATGATAAAGATGATTACAAATAATAGTATCATGCATGATATGAATCATGATCAATATCAAAATGAGTACAAAATCATGTCAAAATGAAAAAATGTAGTGATGATTAGCCTCTAATCATCCCCCAAGCCAAAGTGCTCATCATTGGAACTACTAGATTCTTCACACTCAAGTTCCGACAAAGGAACACAAACCAACCCTACATTTGTTTTTGCTGCAATCTCATCCTCATCAATTTGAGATGGATCCTTTGGCTTTACATCCCATCGTGTTGTTGAACTCTCTTTGTACACGTGTGTCTTGCGATCTACAATACGCAAGACACTATGTACTGAAACTAGCTTCTCCTCTCTCTTAGAGGTAAGGAGGTTCCTCTTAACAAAGTGGATGAAGCACTCAAGTACCCAAATATCCCTGACATCCCCAAGCACCCATGTGGTGCACTTGAGGAGCAGCGACATTTAGGCGGCAGCAGGGGTACTCGGGAACTCCAAGTACCCATCCTGGGGATGTCCCTACACCCAGTGCTATTGGGTTTTGGGTCAGGTGTGCATCCCCAAGTTTCACTAAAAATAAATAAAAAGTTCTTCCCTTCACAATGCCAAGATCAAACTATAATACCACTAGTAACGAAAAAACTTGAACTATAGAAGTATATGATAGGAAATACATTGCAAATGCATGATAACAGTATACCAGTGTAAGGAGGCAACCTTGTATTCCACTTTAAAGGGGGGAGGGCCACCTCCAATATTCTGCAATAAAAAATACAATGTTCAACATAATGATAATAAATAGCCACTAGCTCCTCTATGTAGACTTTGCTACCACCAGGGTCAACTTGGCTACTTAACAATGACTCCTAGGGTGACCTACCTTCATATTTATGATTATAATAATGATTGCATGATTCAATATACACTGTAAGATTTGGGGTGAATCACATTATTCTCATGATTAATTTGACTGCTGTTATGTTGTCATGATATATTTCTTGTTGGTGTTGTTCTTATAACGCCATGATGTTATACTTCCATTTTAATGTTGTCATGTCATAATTCTGCTATAATGTTTTCATGATATATTTAACAGTTTTTTCTTAATGTTATGAACGGTTTTTATTTCAACCTTATAAAAATTCATCCCGACTTTAGGAATGTTTGGTCATTCCTGAGATAATCAAAAGATATCACCAGCCATTTCAAGAATGAAATGGTGTCCCTACAACATTTCCTATTTCTGCAACATGTTTCAAAAACATTTTGAAGATTCAAATATTTTTTGGGACGGACAAACTGGATCATTTAGAAGGCCAAATTGAATTTTTGATAAAGACACTGCAATGAATTGAAACCCAGAAATGGGAGTAAATATATATTTTAATGTTTGGGAAAACATTCAGTCTTTTAGAGCATTGGGGTAAATTCATCAGCGGTTTGAATATTTGGTTAATAAGTGTAGTATGATGAATAAATTTGTGCATGCAAATAAGGTCTATAAAAGTTTATGTACAATGAACACATCAAAGTCCTAATGTACAAATATGATATAATGAATACATCAAGGTCCTGAGTGTGCAAACATGATCAGTAAAATTGTATAAATGATGAACACAGTTTACATACAAATATATGTTTAAAATTTAAGTTTAGCATATTTGATATCCACGTTTCAACAAATTCGGACTGCACTGAAGGAGAAAGAATGATTAAAATCAACTCCAAAGCAAGCACCAACTATGCAAGTATTAGCTTAGTAACTACAGTGATCCTCATATCAAACCCTAGGAAGTTTTTTTTCTTATCTATGGATTTTAATTATACATAGTTTGAGTCAAGTTCCAAGATGTTTATATGGTTGCCCTAAAGACAAAGGATTCAAAAAAAAAATACCAACACAGTTTTCAAATATATCAGTCTTGGTACAGTTCAATGTAACGAACAATCTGTTGAAAAGGTCTGAAGTCCTTACTAATGGCGGTTCTCAAATACCAGCTTATACTGTTATTCAGATTGTGTTCGGTTTAGCATCCTATTATTCTGTATATACAGCAAAATAATAACACACATTTCAAAACTTTCATTGGCAAAACGAAGCTCTTTATCCATGTAAATAGCTGTAGACATTCCCAATTCTTACTGCTACAGCATAACAGGTGCAACACTAGGGCAAGCAGAGATATCTAGGCTAGTGAAAACTCAAAAAATCCACTAGTTAGACAATTAACCCTTTCATGAACAGCACGTTATCAGGAAAAAAAAAACACTGCAGCAATACTGACCTCAACCATACGTAACTAATTTTTTCCCTAACTCTTAATCAATTACACAAGGAATAACAAACAGATGCGAAAGGAGAATAAATATTGCCCAGCTATTAATGCTAAATAATTGCTTTACTTTTTACAAGGGTTATAGCAATTCCACTAGAAAAAAATTCATCCAAATCAATACCCAATTGAAAAAACTTTGGCCATATTCTTGATGACTGATTCAATTCTGGTAGAATAAATGTAATCCCTTTCCGAATCTCAGAAGAAAGGACTGGATCGCTGGTAACTGATTCAACTCTCTATTAGAACTGAATCCCTGTGGGTTCTTTTCCATTTAAGTTGTGTTTGAGTTTTCCTCTTCAAAGAAGTATGTTGACTAAACACTAGCAGAAGAGTATATTCTTCAAGAAAAATGTACCTTTTTTCAAGAGCGCCACAATCAGAAAATATGGACCAGCTGAATATAGAATCTCAATGGAACCCTGAGTTGGCCAGCAAACATACTTACGTTTTCACAAGATAACATAAAGCTCGACTCAAAATCAGTTCTATACTACGCCACCGGAGATTCACAAGCTAGGAATTAAGAAAGTATTTGCACGTGGAAACTTGCAACTCGTGAACCAAGTGAGCCGTAGACAGTCCTCCGACTTGCTCACTGAACAAACTCGTTGCTGAATTAAAAAATACGTGAAAACAAAGTGACAAGAGAAAGACCTTAAAGCTAAAAATTTATTCCTTGATATCAATTCAACAATTAAATTCTGTTTATAGCACCCAAAACAGAAAATTATGATTTGCAGCGTAGAGGTCTAATTTTGGTAATTGTGGTCAATTTACCGCATGTCTGGTTGAGTTTTGACTAGTTTATTTTTTGAACTTCTGCCTATTTTTTTTCTAACCGGGCCTAGAGTCCCAGTCCAAATTAGGCCTGGCGAATCTGAAAAACATTGCTGCGGTTGATATGTATTAGGGCCCCCACGATCTACGAAAATGGGGCACTCTTAGTCAAGATAAATAGCAATTCTTACACCAACCGTCCACACATTGAGTGCAATTATTTTCCAATATAAGATACTCATCACAGATCATATGTTTCCGTGAGAAACTTGTTTACCTAAGATAGAATAATTGGGTTATGCACTAACTGCAAACTTATTTCTTGTTTGCGTGAAATTCAACTGAAAAAACAACATTCGGTCTAAGGAGGATAATACAACGATCTTACCAGTCTATGACACCAACTTGATCTTCATAGAGAGCAGTAGCAGGCATCGGGCAAAACCCTGCAAAAAGCAGACGAAGCAGACAAAGAATAAAGACCCCCCTGCTCAATCCATGGCGTATGAACGCCATGTTTAGCTATCGTGGCGATCTTCGAGCAAGAACAGAGCAGATCCACGCTTCTTAGAAAACTCCGAAGCTGTTCCTGCTCTTTGACGAATCGAAAGATGGGAGAGAAAAGACCTTCGTTATTTCTCGGTGTTTTGTTCGCCTAAAATCTAGTATTATTATTTTGTAATTTGAAAGTAAAAAACAACTAGGTCTTAAAGGTTGGAAAGCTATTTTGGGTTTTCTCTACAACATCTCAAATCAAGAGTTGATTTGAAGTGCACATTTTTTTATTTTTTTATTTATTGTGTATATAAAAGTAATTGGAGTCCTATTTGTAGCAAGGTAGCAAAGACTTGTGTGTAAAAGGAAAATGAGATTAATTGATAAGAGGAAGTACATATGATTCATTTTTATAAAATTTAGAATTAGCGAAATTTTAAAAGCAATCAAAAGTAACTTGACATACTTGAAATTGTCTTAAGCATTTTTTTTTGTGAACACCTTGTTTCAATTCAACAAGTGTCAACCTCTACAAAAGAGTAATAGATTACTTAGGAAGCCAAAAAAAACAAACCAATAAATGAAAAAGAAAGAGTTTTAGAATCTCAAACATTACCATGTATAAGTAGCTTCATAGATATGGTTTGTATGCGAGACTAAGTGCAAATCTGCTTCTTCTCTCTTTCTATAATATTGTATGGGTTTTTTTGCATTTTACAAAAGTGTTTAAAAGAGAAGGAAGGCTCTATACGAAGGCCTTTGACGGATTTGACTCTAAAGATTGTTGTGAAGGTAAGGCCTTATCTTTCAGTTCCACCTATATCAATTATAACCCTACCTAGGGTAAGACCTTGTGATTTGTGTATAGTGATAGCCCATACTGTGATGAGGGGTATTTGTGTACGATTGCCTCGAAAAAATGGGTTATATTGGAATGGTTTTTGGGTTCTTAGGATCCCAAGGTGGACCGATATAGCTAGTGAGCTCTATAGTAACATATGAAGGCAACAAATGAGGTTTAGAGCCTATTGGATACACTATATCTTTCACCTCTCTAAGAGAACCATTAACAAGACCAACATTGATCCAAAGATTTGTTGTACGCATAACAAATTGAAGTTTACATTAATAAAACTTCTCTATGTAGTTGGTCATCATTAGTAGATTCCTCAGGCCTACGATGTACATTTATCACAGTGCAAAGTGCAATAGGGACATTTAGTTATTTTAGCATTTTTTTGTCATGGAGTGAAACTTGTTCATTAGTAGCAAACAAATGTGTTGCATGGTCAAACTCAATCTATTGATTTGGAGTGAGGTTCTTGTTTGTGCAAGTCATTAACAATTCCCAATCATATAGCATTGGTTATGTGTTGCACATATTTGGTAGTGCTTGGAAAAATTGTATTAGAGTTGGATCATCACCTTCCTATCTAAATATCATTTCCAATATTACAAGTGTATTAAAATTGTGCCAGAGTTTTCTTGCATGAGTGTGAGGTGCATAGATCAATTTATCCACAATAGGTGGAAGTTGGGCTAGGTCCCCTATAAGAATCATCGACATGCCACCGAAGCAAAGGTGTTATTTTCGGGGTATAGCTTTGTGTAGTCTAGAATCAATTTTTAGTAGTAGTTTGGGACCTATGAAGCTCATCTCATCTCATCTATTAAAATTTATTGAGTATTTTTCATGTCTTCTTGGTATTTTGTCAATGCTTTTCCCTATAGTGATTTTATTTCTCCAATTGGAATTTTGAGGGTTGCATGTATGGTTGGTGCATGCATATTGAAAGTTGTGATCCCTATTGGTGCAAGAACAAGGAGTGGATTTATAGTGTTGAGCATTGAATTGTGTAGTGCATTTCTTATGCAACTGATTAGGTATGATTTTCCAGTTCTAGTAGTTCCTTATATGGCCATGTATAAAGGTTGCATGGATAAATTAGATGTAGAGTGGTTTGTAATGATAAAAAGTGCAATTTATTAATGATGTGATAAAATGGTAGTTGTTGGCAGAGACAAAGGTAGAGGAGTGAAGAACTTATCCAACCATCTTATTTATATATATATATATATATATATATATATATATATATATATATATATAATGGCATGGGTATGCAAATTCAAAGGAAAGTTGTGGTCTTCCCATGGCTAGTTATTGTCAAAGTCATGTTTTCCCAACATGTCAAGATCATTTAAGTTAGAACTATTGACAAGGCCCAACTTGGATAAAAATTCCCACTCATTCATTTGCAATGAATCATGTATATCCATGTCACCTTCTAACTCATTATCCTCTTCTAGGACATCTTCAACCTAATCAGTGTGGTCCAAATGCTAAACATTATATGTTTCTGCATTTAATTGATTACAATGTTTAATAATGTCTTCTTTGTCCAAACCTATATCTACATGGATCTCACGAAAGTGTTTGTACAAGAGAAATTCACTCCAACAAACGTTTCAAAATGTTCAAAGTCTTCTTTTGGAATTGTAAAAAAATTGAAATTAGTTGTACTATTGTTGTTTCCTTTCTTATTCTCCATTTGTTTCATTTGCAAGATGCAACATATGTGTATGATCTTTCTGATTCAATTAGTGTAAGTAGTTCTAGGTCAGTTGGGCATTCCATCTAGGCTTGTATGTATCTAGATTCTATTCTACTACCATTAATTTTTATTTTTAAGGTGGTGCAACACTTTTCTTCCCACGTTCAAAGACATAAACTGGCGATTGCAATTCACAAGAGGAAATTTTTTAAGAATATGGCATGTTTCTTGTGCACTAATGTCTTTTTTTGGCAATAATTTTGGTCATAAACTTCTAGTATAATTTAACAGTGTTGTCATCTGGATTTGAATCTGAATAAATTCTAGCCAACATTTGAACTTAATTTTAGATCATTTTTAGCTTTGGATGCATACTTGGCAATGTATTTGAGAATTAGAGCTCAAGATGTAATAGGTTGAAAATCTATATTTACTCTCCATATTGATAACATGTGTAGGTTATGGATGTTCAATCTCTCATCATTTCTAGTTGGTTCAAAGCATGTGTGTCATGATTCATCAAGGTACAATGATGATTGTTCACATTCTCCCCAAGGAGCTTTATATCTACATTGCATGTGTTTAACTTTCTTACATAGGCACATCCTCTCAGTACATTGAGTGTGCCTTTTCACACGATTAACCAACTCTTAATTATCAACAAAAGGATCAATATAAGTTATTTCTATTGTATTTGGGAGGCATGGATATTATGTTGGATCTCTATGTTGCATGTTGTCAATTTCAAATTTTGAGCAAGGGTTCATAGCAATGACATATTTTTTGAAGAATTTGTTTTCTTCTTCTACTGCATTAGGGTCTTCCCAATCAAGTGTGTTCATATTTGGAGCATTCTTCACCCAAATTGCTCCATGTATGTGTGCAGACCCTCTTAAATGCCATTCTGAGCAATACCAATAATTAGTTGCTTCCACAAGCTTCTCAATTATCTCTTCATGGAAAATTATGAATCGTTGGTGTAGATGTACTGATGTTTTATAAGGGTTATTAATCACATTATCAATGTCTTATTTGTTGGAAAGCAACAAAGATGTGATATTTGGGGAAAGAACACTATGTAAATCAGGCCATTTAGTGTCTATTGCACTCAATGTAAAGAAAAATATTGGGGAACCTATTTGGGTAATCAAACTTGTCAACTCAATGTAACATTTATTCCAAAACGCTCATGTCCCTCATAAGTTGGATCCAAAGTGAATCAATTCTTCTGCTAGTTGATTGTCAGGTAGGTTAGTTAAGTGGGAGCTATGGTCTTCAATGGTGGATGGTGTATTGTCTTCAACTTTTCATTTAATAAAAATAGATGCAGTAGTTGAGCTGTGATGATGTATCATAATATTCAAGAGGAAGTATCTAAAACATTGATGTTGAGCTAACCTATTATAATGGAAATGCATAAGATGCACTCTATATTCATGCATTTTAACTTCTCTAGCTTGAGGTTGCATGGATAGTGCAATACCATTTGGGAAAGGTGTAGGAAAGGCCATGTCAAACAAACCCTCAGTAGTGTACTCATTAATGGGGGTTGAACTAATGGGTGGCCAAACTACCATGTCATCAGTCTCTTATTCTATTTGTAAAGAATCTTTAATGATTTGTAGCTAATGATGTTTTTTTGGTATGCTCATCATAAATAATGTTGAATATTGTGAGTCACTTTCTATATCACATTGTATGTTTTCAACTAGAGAATATGTTGAAGATAGGTTTTCATTGCAATCATCAATTGTATGTAGCATTTGTGAGATATCTATATTGCAAGTAGGGATCATTGATAATGCCAAATTGTCAATTTCTACATCCTTGTATTAAGGGTTAAATTTGATCTTGTATGAAAGTGCATTATGAACATGGCTTCTACTAACATAGCAATCATAATGATTCCCACTTGTATTTAGTCTTTAAGCAACAAAGACATCTAGTTGGTCAATTGCACATGGTAAATATTTTGTAATTGTTTGTATATCTTGCGAGAAGCTTATTGTGTGGCCACTATATGTTTATTACCCACCATGAGAATGGGTTGCTTGTAAGATGGGAGTAACACGTGCAATAAACATCTCTTTTACTTGGGTGAGAACCCTCAACATAGTTGGTTGCCTAGAGGGGTCCATGTTGTTGGCTTCTGAGAAGTGATGTATTTCCCTCTCAGAAAAACATCTCTTACAAGTCATAACTCCATTTGATGTACATGCATTCATGTCAAGTAGCATTCCTCATAGATAATACATGTTTGTAGTTTTGAGAAGGCATCTATCTTGGTTCTAAATTTGTGGACCGCATCTATATGTTTAGACGAGAAATGGAAATCCATGTGGGTTGTTGAATGTTGGCAATGAGGGCTCTGCTCAAGCTGATTTGGTGGAACGAATATAAAAGGTTGTGGATTAGGGGAACTTGTAGAGCCTTAGAGGTGGTAGGGGAATGGATGGTTTGGTGTTGGTTGTAAATGTTGGTAGCATTGGATGCAACAATGTGTTCTAATTTATTCTCTATGGTGGGCATAATATAGGTGACTTCACTTGCATGATTGCATAGCAATATTGTTACTATGGATAGGTTGTCTGTTTCGATCAAGAATTGTGGGAGTTACTTCCTGAATTATACAATAAGAAGAACAATACATTTTTATTACCATTATACAGTGAAAAAGCAAAGAAGTGCAAGAACAAAAACAATATTATAAAAAGAGTATCCATCCTTCTATTTAACTTGTATAGGTGGACACATCAAGTACATTGAAGAGTAAGAATAGTAGTTTTGGTATTTAGTTTTTAAAAAAATTAAAATTACCTAGAGTAAAGAGTTGATTATTGTTTGGTAATGTTCTTGGTATTAACAAAAGTAACATATATTAGATAATAATATTGAACGTGTAAGCATAAACAAACATAGAACACATGTATAATAGACCACACAAAATTATTGGAGAACAATAATATGTCATTAAAAATCATAATAGGCTAGATATAATTGAAAAAAAAAGTATATAAATTCAATTTATCAAAAGGGGAAAAGGCAAGTTTTGAAGGGGTCTTGAAACCCTATTGACGAGTAGACAATATATGGATAGTAGTCAATACAAAAAAGAGAAGGTGGTAAACATACAAAATGAATATTAAGGAGCAATAGAATAAGTTGTGATTTAAATACAATATACTTATAAGAAAGAGTTGTCTTTATGTATGGATAAAAGTCTCCAAAAATGTAAGTTTTGTGCCTTAATGTGTGTTGGATTATCTATTCGGTGGCAGCTGAAAGGAGAGGCATTATTTCATTGAAGAGTAAGGTGCTCTCATTTATGAAATTCATTTAAGAAACTTCTAGGATTTTTGATTTGAGATACAATTCATCATTATATGTTTCCATTTTGCATGTAAATGTGAATAGGAACCGATTGTATTATGCAATTCATATGACAATCTTTGCATGGCCAAGTTAAGTATCATTGAATTGTAGCATAAAAAGTCATTTTGCAAGCATATCAAAGAGTTTAGTTGCAGTTTCATCGCAAGTAGTTTCCCATAATGCTCAAGTATGGTCTTCGATCTTGACTTGAAGTACACATCTATAATCATAATCTTTAAAGGTGGTTAGACATTTTGGGCAGTACCATTTGCAATCATTATTTTGTTCAAATATTTTCTTACATTGCTTCCCTATTGTGGTAAGGGGGCAAGCTAGATAACAAGACTTCTTCATCATGAAAAAAATAAAGGTTGCTTTAACAATGAATTGGAGAGGTTTTGAGGAATTTGGACTTTCCTCTTCAATGGAGGTAATTGTTTTATGTGCTAAAATTAGAGGCAGGTCTAGAAGGGTGGGCATTGGTGCAAGACAAGTATGCCCATGTTAGAAAAACCAAGAATGTAGTTGATTGGCTTCATCAATATGTAATGCCCCACCATGTGACCCAAAAGAAGTTAACCTAAAGTTTTACAAAGTTTGTCAAACATTTTTTTTTAAAGACAAAGATACAACAACAGTTATAACATAGTGGAAGCAATTAACATTCACATAAACACATACCATAAAATAGATTACAATTCTTAAGGGTCCCATGACATTGAATCACATTTAAGTTTTAACTAACACTAAATCCAATAAATAACACATCCACATTAAAGATTAAAATACAAGTTCAAATCCAATTAAATAATATACATTTGTTCTGAATGCCACTTGGCAATAATCAGAATGTACAATCATCCACTGTACATGTCACAGGGTATGAAAGGCTAAAAGAATATACATCATAAAAATAGATTACATCATCTTGTAAGATTTATGAAATTAAATACAATACACTAAGTATAACCATCCATCATAGAAATACAAGAATAGATAGAAAGGAACATCTACACAAACACATCTAGCAATGGCATCCAATGGTCGGATGTCAATGGTATAAGAAAAAGCACTACCACCTGACCTCGTGGAACCCAAAAAGGCCCACTCCCATCGCGTTGAAGAGGTAGTCTCAAGTTCCAAATAGGATAACAAACTCAAAAGTCAAAAACCATCATCTAGGTTTAAGGAATCACCTAAAAGCAAACTATCTCAAAGGGTACCAAGACATAAGTATCAACTAATCCCAGAGGCAACACTAACATGTAGGAAATCTACTATGCAAGTGGAAAAGTGTCATCACATGAACCAACTCTAGGGTTACTTGGCTAGTCTTTTAATCATTCGGCCCCCTAGTGACTCTATGTGGCACTGGTATCCTTTCATACTGACAAGGCATACTAACAAGTCAACTTTAAGGTTACCCGACTAGTCTTTTAATCCTTTGGCCCCTTAGTGACTTTCTGCGGTACCAATATCTTGTTAATTCATTTTAAACCCATTTAATGAAATTTTATCACTTATTAAATAACCTACAATGAGTTACCCTAGTAGCCACTTTGGGCCCCGACCTCCATTGTAAGCCACTTCCCAGCTTAACATATAGATAACCTACCCTAAGCTCAGTAAAATCAAAAGATCACAAAAGACCACATACCATACATCAGTTCTTAAACAAGCAACTGACAAGTACTGAAAAACACTAATCATAATCACAGATTCCACCAATACAATCATCTTAACAGGACTAATCCCAAAATCAAGTATACATAAACCAATTCATATCATAACATGACATCACCAAGAACAAATCATACAAACACTTTAATCCTATAAAAGTGACTAGAAAGAAATCCAAATACAATTGATTGAAGACTCAAAGGTTATATCAGATAGGTCATACCATTCACCTCAGTTTCACACAAGAACACTGAAAAGAAATAACAATCAATGCATCAAAACATCTCATAGAGCATACCAAACACATTACCATGGTTGAGTATAAAAGATTGAGATCAAAACATCATCATGACATTACAAAACAGAACTCCTGAGCCTCTGGTAAACATCCTAAAGCTAAGTCAAACCTAAAAACCCCAACATCGATAAATCACACATCACATAAAGTGCATACAAAAGTGAATTTCATACTTCGTTAGGTTTTGAAAACCCTAAAGTTCAATATTTACTAAAAGTTTTCAGATTAAATCACAAACAATTCTATAATGGAAATCAATTTTCTCAAACAAGAGTTTCAACCCAAAGAACTTCTAAAAACATAAACACAACAGACACGAAGAAGACAAAAAATTGAAGAACAAGAAACTACTACACAAACTCACAAGATCCTAGCTAGATCTGATGCTAAAACAATGAACACATAAACATGCAAGAATCTTTCTTTTCCTTCGAAAACCCTCTTTTTGAAAATTGGCTCATCCAAACCTATGTATCTAGAAATGAGCTCTGATTTCCTTAATAAAGAGTTTTCCCCCAAATCAAGTCTTTGATCAAGCAATCATGTGAAAACTCGCTGTCTTTAATTATTATATTTTAATTTTCATGCACACACTTTATGCAATTTAATTAAAATAAACTTTATTAAATTAAAGCTTTCTCTCCCTTATTAAATCATGCAACATTTTTAATATAATATTTATTAATTTAACTAATAATATTATTTAGAGTTTATTAAAAATAAAATTCCTAAATATATATTTTTTAAAAATTGGTAAACAGCCAAGGCCTTGATGATTTTTATTAATATAATAAATAATTTACAATAGCTTTTCTCTATTCAAATGGGCACTGGTAGGAAAGAACGGAGAAGAAAACCTCTAGTCTAGCCTGGGACAAAATGTCCTATATTATTACATCTTAAAAGGGGCATACTCCAGTCAACTCACAATTAATAAATACATTATTTTATTTAAACAGTACAACAGAAGAAGGGACATACCCCTAGAGGCTAACATTAGTTAAATATACATTTATTAATACATTTGTCAAGCTCCATTTGATCCAGGGTTGGAAACTGCCAATGTGCTAACATACCTCCTGCATTGAACCATCATTCCTCCAACTAGGCTTATCAATCAACATGATTAGAAATCCTTAAAGCAAATTAACTATAGTTAACCATCCACGGTCTCCAAGAGGATCAGGATCCTAATTTTATTATTGTTTATTTACCAATATAATAAAATTCAAATCTACAATTGCAATATGATAAACCAAAATAAAAGGTAACCCTTCAATAAACCTATGATAGAGCCATAAAAGAATACTATCTTAACAGTAAACCTCAGATTTCTTTAGAAGCTTGACCATATGATCATCAACAAGTTAGAATGAAAACTAAAACTGGACATCGAGCTACGTCTAATGATACCATCCTTCAAAGTAATATATGTGAATAAGTAAGCCATAATCTAAGTATTGTATTACAAATGGATTGAAGGTATAATAAGCTAGAAAGAAAAATGTCATGCTCTATTAGACCATAAAGCCTTTACTACCTTCGGATAGGGCATCCAAAATAGTTGAAGATATAAATCCGCATCAAAACAAGGAATCATGTCTTGAGCCGAGTCCTTGAGAAAAACTAAACATCCTAAAACCTATCATTACAAACTCCAAATTGTTGAAGCGATACCCAAACTAACCAGAGTCTTAAAGCATTCTTCCAAAATTCTATTTTTCATAGATCTATATTACTAGAAAGAATTGAGGCAAGAGTCTGATGCAGATCTCAAAGACCAGAGGAGTCTTTTAATCTCTTAACTACTTTGTGACTAATAGCTGAAGTCCATCCATGCCCAAGTTTGAGCTCCCAGCCCAATGGCTGAAACAAACCAAGAAACAGAGCACTAAGGAAAAGACAAAGACTTCATAACAATCTCGAAATAAAATAATACTAACCCATTTACCTTAATCTATAATAACATTTGAACAAATTTATAGAGCATAAACAATTAATCTAACCAACCACACCAGCCTGTAGCTTGAGAGATGGATATGAAGCACACAATGCAAGAAACTAAATACTAAAAGATTATCCTGAATGCCACACATGCTCAAAGATTTTTTATCACAATATTAATCCTATGAGCATGAATCAAATCAATATGTTTGAGAGGCATACATGGATACAATATGCAACCATACTACTCAGCAAGTATAGTTAATCAAATCTCAAACTAACAGAAAGACCTTTGATATCCTTCAATTCAAAATTTATCAATCCAAATGATATGAATGATGAGATCGTGAGCTAGAATGAAAAACATATAAACATAGAGTTCAATCTCATTGAGGAACCAAATTATATTAGAACATAATTCGTCATTCCAAGAATGATTATTCATAAAACCACAATTGATCATAACAACATCAACTGTATATGAAGATTTTAATGAATTGCTCAAACATTATGACATCCAGTGGAAATAAATGCCATTTGAGTTGGGGATGCAAGCAACATTAGCATTCCAAGGCCACATCCAAAACTTAAATATAACCATATTATAGAGTCTAATGAAAAGCTTGCGCTAAACAGATGAATAATAAACATAGCAATAAAGGGTAATCATGAAAATAGGACAGAGATCCGAACCATAGAGAGGGAAACCCAATAAAATAAACAATATTCATCCGACCATGGTGATACAACCGGCCCAAATCGAGCTGAAAAGACTTAGGAGCTAAAAGCCCTATGGGCATACTTGAATAAACTAAACCATGGAAGAAAAAATAAAAACAGAGTAAAATCCAAGATACAAAGTACTATATATATATATATATATATATATATATATATATATATATATATATATATATATATATATATATATATATATATATATATATATATATATATATATATATATATATATATATATATATATATATATATATATATATATATATATATATATATATATATATAAAAGTAATAATCTAGAAAATTAAATTAGACAAAAGGAAAAAAACAAAGGGAAAGAAAGAAAACAACTAAGGAATCAAAGCTAAAGCTCAAGATTAACTTGTATGAGATGAACCATCGTTAAAGAGCAGGGAATTGATTCCATCCACTCCTAAGTTTGCTAAGTGGTCCGCTATTTGATTGTCTTCCCTAAAGATATGGCAAATCCTGCAATATTCAAGTTTATCCATTAAGACAAGGACCTCTTCTAACTGTGAATTAAGAACCCAATTAGGGGTAGAGTGTTTTCTGAAAGAATTTAAGACGATTTGTGAGTCTCCTTCGATGATAACTTTGTTTAAATTAAGTATGAGACATAGGTGAAGACCATGATAAAGAGCCTCTAGTTCCGCTAGATTGTTAAAGGTGAGTTTGATGGACATAGATTTTTTAGCTACCCAACATCCAGATTCATCGTTAATGACAAATCCAATACTAGCTACTCCAAGATTGCCATGAGCAGCTTCGTCAAAATTTAATTTGACCCAACCATTCGGCAATGGCTCCCATCTACAATTTTTTCTAGCCTCTTGATTATTTTTCATATAGAATAAAGGGGGATTGATCAAGTTAGACCAATGCTTCTTCATTTGCCTATCCCAACTCGAAAAGGATCCTTCCTCTAGCTGTATATTCCTTAGGTACAAGTTAGTAGTTTCCACAATACTAGCTTCTATTTTTGTAATTAATTCTTCAGGTTTAAATTCCAAATTACAAAAAATGGGATAGTTCCTTTCCTTCCAGATTTTCCAAACCACCATGGATGGAGAGATATTCCATAGCTTGCAGTATACACCCTTAACCAAAGTCATGGGCCAACTTTTAAGAAGCTCAGACAGGGATTTTGGGAAAGGGGTAGACCAACCCAGCATGCGCTTGAGCCATTCCCAACAATTTTGGGAGAAAGGACAATTAAAAAGAATATGATCTGCATCTTCAGAGTTTTGCTTACATAAAACACATCTAGATGGCCCCTGTATACCAAGTTTGAATAACCTATCCATAGTTAGGATCCTATTTTGGATAGCTAGCCATAGGAAGAATCCAGCTTTTGGGAGACATGACATATCCCATCAAAGCTTTAATGGAATATCCACTTTCTCCAATTCTTGGGAACCTAAAATAACCCTATATCCATCTTTAACATTATATTTATCATCATTAGATGTTGCCCAGACTAAAACATCTCTCTTCTCTTAATGCTTAGGCTTCCTATCTTTTAGTAGCTTTTCAAAGGCTTTAACTATCTCAACATCCAAGCCTAGTCCATCTAGCGGTTTCCACATCCATTTGGGGATCCCATCTATGTGCACCTGAGTCTTATAGTCCCCGACTTTGTTACCCCATAGGCTAATTAACTTATTTTCGAAGTCTGCTGGGATGTTTTTTTGAAGAAGGGAAGGTTGTCCATCCCAGGAATCCTCTCAGAAGAGTGCCTCATCCCCCTTACCAACATCCCATGTTAAATATTTGCAGATTAGATAACGAAATTTAATCATAAAGTTCCAACTTTTTGATCCCCTAGGAGGATTATTAACTCTAAAAATTGAGAGAGGATCCTCCACATTAAGATATTTATTATAAATAATCTTAGCCCATTTGTGTTCTCTTTCATTATAGAGATGCCAAATGAGTTTTGCCCCAAGAGCAACATTTTGCTAAGGAAGGTTTTTGATCCCAAGTCTGCCCAAATCCTTGGGTTGACAAATGCTATCCCATTTAATAAGAGCTAATTTCTTATCCTCTTCACAGTCCCTCCATAAGAAGTTATGTATTTTAGATTCAAACTTCCGGAGGTACTGCTTGGGTAAAGGAAGACAAGATAATGGGAAAGTAGGAATGGCAGATAAAACTGATCAAATCTTGGTACATTTACCGACCTTAGTTAGCCATTTATCCTTCCAGCAACTAAGTTTATTATCCAATTTTTCCAAAGTATTTTGCCAGACCTTGCTTGATTTTGTTCCTTTCTCGAGAGCAATACCAAGATATTTGCAAGGAAATTCACCTTTTTTGTAACCCATCAACTTGCATATTTGTTGTTCTATGTCTGGATTAGTATTGATAAAAAAAAATTCATATTTGAGCTCATTAACTCTCTGACTAGAGGCTTCCATATACATTTTTATGATGTTTTTTAGGCTAAGATCCTCTTCGACCAAGCTTTTGCCAGGTAAGATAGTGTCATCAACAAATTGTTGATGAGTGATGTTTGGCATGTTACTAGTAACTGTAACTCCTGAGATCCTTTTCTTATTATATGCATCTATCACTGCTCTAGTGAACGCCTCTGCCATAATGATGTAAAGTGAGGGGGATAATGGATCTCCTTGTCTAATGCCCCTTGAAGTATCAAAAAAGCCTTCTAGCAAACCGTTGATGAGAATGGATATTTTAGGGGTTGAAATAAATTTGAAAATGAGGTTGATCCATTAATTAGAAAACTCCAAGGTTTCCAAAATCTTACACAGGAACCTGTAATCAACCATGTCATAAGCATTTTGAATATCCAATTTCATGAACATGCATGCTTCTTTATTTGAGCATGCAGAGTGAATGGTCTCTTGAATGGTAATAATACTGTCGAGAATAGATCTGCTCGGCATGAATCCAATTTGTTCCTCTAAAAAATTTTTAGGGAGGATACCTTTAAGTCTGTTTGCTAAGACCTTGGAGAAAACTTTATACATGATATTACATAGTGTGATTGGTCTAAAGTCACCTAGGGTCTTAGGGTCAGACTTCTTAGGAATCAACGTAATAAAGAAATGATTAATTTCAGAAAGAAGAGAACCCCCATTCCTAGATGCTTCAATTACTTTCCACAGATCAATGCCTATAATATCCCAGCATTTTTGAAAGAAAAATGCTTGAAAACATCTAGGCTCGAGGATTTATCTGGATTCATATCAAATACAACCTTCTTAACTTCTTCCAAGGTTATGGGTTTGTTTAAGTACTTATTATCTTCATGAGTAACAATTTTTGGAATGACTTTCAGAAGACTATCTTGCACTATTCTATTTGAACCTTCATGATTATTTAAAATATTGTAGAAGTGTTTAGCAAAAGTGTCCAAAATCTCACTTGGTTTATCGATTAGAACACCCAACTAATTTTTGACACACGTTATTATGCTCTTTGATCTATTATATAACGTGGAGTTGTGAAAGAATTTAGTGTTCTGATCCCCTTCAGCAAGCCATCTTTCTCTAGATTTTTGTCTCCAAAATATATCCTCTTTGGATAGAATATCTTCTTGCCTAGCTAGTAGATCTTTTTCTAATAGATATCTATCATTGTTCATACCTTTACTAATTACTTTAGAATTTAAATCTTTCAATTGTTTTTCTATATCCAATTTTTCTTTGAAGATGTTGTTAAAGTGATCCTTATTCCACCTAAGTATACATTCTTTAAGAATTTTCAGTTTGGTAACAAAAACAAACATCTTTGAGCCTTCACAATAGTCTTGAGCCCACCATTCTTTGATGTTATTGATAAAGTTGGGATCTAAGAACCACATTTTCTCACATTTAAATGGGTTCCTAACAGGCTTGTGTGGTTCAAGAAATTTGAATCTAACCAGGAAATGATCAGACCTAGCTATTGGCAGAATAGAAGACTGAAAGTTCAAATTGCTAACATCCAGTTCACCCTTAATTAAGAACCTATCTAGTTTTTCTGCAATATATGCAAAATCCTTTCTTCTATTATTCCATGTGTATATTCCATTACTAATAGGGGTATCAATCAGGTTATGCAACACACACCACTCTTTAAAGTCTTTGGATGCTTTTGATAACAATTGAATACCTCCTACCTTTTCCTCACTATTTAAGATTGCGTTAAAGTCACCCCCTAAAACAAACAAATTATCCTTAAATCTATTCATTAAAGAATCTATGTCTTTCCAAACAAATATTTTACCAAAATTGCTAATTGGTCCATAAACATTGATGATAATAAAATTGAGATCTGATTTTAAGCTTTGAATAATACCGCTAATCCAGTTACTACTAGTATTTAGTATGTTTATACTAACCTTCCTAGGATCCCATAGAATACCTAAGCCCCCAGAAGCCCCTAATGATTCTTGAAAAATAGAACTCCATACTCCTAATGTCTTATTGATTTTAACTTCTACTTTATTTAATTTAGTTTCCTGAATTAAAACAATATCAGAATCAAAAGCTTTGAGGTTATGTGTTAATAACCTCTTTTTGCTAGTGGCATTAAGACCCCTAGCATTCCAAGTAGTAGTCTTCATACCTGCTCGGGAAGGCACTTCCCCTTCCCAATGTTGAAAATTTGATTTATCTTCTATTGTTCCCTGTTGTGGTCATTTGCTTCCCTGAGTTCCTTTAGTGATCTTCTTCCTCTTTTGCCCTTTACTTTGCTACATCTAGGAGATTTGAGCCCTTCTTGACTCATATAAATACCCAGTTGGTCTAGATTAGCTTCCGCCTTCTGAACAATATCAATCTTCTTTGCTGAAGTATGTTCATGTTCTTTAAGTTCAGATTCTGTAAAATTTTGATTTGAGAGACCAGATAGCTTATCAAACTTTGAGACATCTCCCACTTTACTGTTGCCACTGATACCACTACACCTTTGCCTTATGTATGGATTAGAGACTGTCATCTGAGATTGTTTTGCATAGATGTCCTTTAGTTCAATATTTAATATGTCTTTTTTGAGATCTTCATATGTGTAGTTGTTCCCACCTAATTTGAGGATCCTCTGAATAAGTTCTTCCTTATGAGCAACCGAGGTATTGTCAATTCTTTCAAAATAAAAAACTTGGACTAGTTTGTCAGCGAGTTGATCAAGGTTAACTTCTTCTGATTCTGCTATGGTCAGATCAACATTTGTTGGATCCAAATTGCTTTCCTTGTTCAGGAATTTGTGAAGTTCTTTAACCAGTAGCTTGTCTACTTTCTCAGTATTCCTTTCCCTATTCTGATGCATGCTAATAAGAGTAAATGGTGAGCTAATTGCTACAGCTGGGGTTTGCCAAAACTTGTTTTTTTTTACTGGGGTAGCTAGGTTGCTATCTAACAACTATGGCTGATTAGGTTCTAGTATGTCTGGTTCCTTTTGAATATCTTGTCTACTTGCTCAATATTCCTTTCCCTGTTTTGATGCATGCTAATAAGAGTAAATGGTGAACTAATTGCTACAGCTGGGGTTTGTCAAAACTTGTTTTTTTTACTGGGGTAGCCAAGTTGCTATCTAACAACTATGGCTGATTAGGTTCTAGTATGTCTGGTTCCTTTTGAATATCTTTTTCTTTGCTTTCCTTTATGGAAGTAAAAAGAATAATATTCTCAAGCTCCTCTAACTGGCCTTCCTGATTAACTTCTAGAACATCTGCTTGTTGGAGTTCTGAGATCACTTCCAACTCTTTAACTTCACATATCTGATCTAACTTGTCCTCTAAACCTTTCTCAATGGGCATCTCCTCTATTTTCTTATGACCAAATGATACAGTACTGGGAGATACCTCCTTGTTCCTATGAAGACTGATCTTTTCTAACTCTGTTCTTCCTTCTTTTATTTTTCTTCTCATTCTTTCTTTGTTTCCTATTGTTCACAACGATGCTCTGAAGCCTAGGGCTGCTGCTTATTTCAGGGGTCTTTTCCTTATCCCCATTAGAAACCTCCTGATTAATTACCTCTCATGAATTGAAATAGGATTTGCCATAGATTTCTAGATTAATCTTGTCTAATTGAAGGTACCTAGCTTCACTTTTTGCTGATCTATCAAGAATGCCCTGATGACACCCTTCCTTTTGCCATGTTTTATAATTTTCCTTGTTAGTCTTTGCTTTTGGCATATCTGAACCACTTCTTATGAAGCAATCTTCTAAAACCTGATCTTCTCGGTTCATCTTAAGATGTCTTCTTCTGATTAGAGGTAAAGACCTGCTTAGATCTAATGTTTTTGATGACATCTTGAAGGAATGCCTTCTTTCATCATCAAGTCTGATTATATCTGATATTCTGCCCTCATACTTGTGAAATTTTAAGTCATATTTAGATCTATTTGTGATGAGTTTTAAAGGTTTGGTATTAGTTTTATTAGTTTGACATTTGATTAGGAGTTTAACATCATTTCTTTTTTCAAATGCCAAGTCCAAACCAATTAGATTTCCTAATGATCTACCAATCCTTTTTAAAATTCTAATGTGTTTCAATTCTGGAGGTAATGAGTTAACTACAAACTAGGTTGGAATTGTAAACTGTAAGTCACCTTCCTTGCAATTAGGGATCCAATTAAAGAAATATACAACATGACCTCTAAACATACAATCGAAAACCCTAAGAAAATCCTTTTTAATCAATTCATCATAGCAATGAAAAAAAAGAATTCTATCATAATACTTAGAGATAAATACCTGGGCACCACAGAACTCCTCAAACCAGTTGATCAATTTATGCATATCTTCTATGGGACCATTCCAAAAGGTGAAAAGGCCTACCTCTTGACATTCTTCCCATTGCTCTTCACTATCTTGATCACTGATGATGAGAACCGTGTCTTCGAATTTTGACATGGAATGATGGAGGGTTTGAGAGGGCCTAGGGTTCAAATGAAGAGTCTCAATCTCTCTACGGTGAGGAGTGATGTAAATGGGAGGTGATAACAAAGAAGGGCGAATCAACAAATGTGATGAAACATCAGTGCACGAAGGATGAGCAAAGCCATCTTGCCCTAAGTAGAGAGAATTCAAGTTATTACTGGTGTATTTGGTGGAATTGAACACTAAAATCTGTTTTTCCAGGCTGGATACCGAAAATATTTTGGTTAGGGAAATATCCCTAACTTCATCATACATATTCCAGTCGAATCCTAATGTCATGTTCTCCTCCTTCTCCATTTGCAGTTCTGCCAGCAGAGCGAAGCAATTTGAACTATTGATCCTCATTGTGCTCGCATAACCTATGTCTCTCTCCCTACTCTGGATCAAGGGCTTCACGACCTTTGGCAAGGGTGTCCGGTTGTCTAAGAATGTCGAAGAGAATATTGTGCTGCATTTTTCTTTGAGTAGGGTTTAGGGAAATTTGCCTGCTTACAAAAGTTCACTTTTTCGCAAATTTCCATCCGCTCGCCACAACTTTATCCATTTTTTTCGACTAATTTTTCTCAATTCCTAAATAAATGATTATTAAATAAAATAAATATAAATAAGCCTAAATTAGAACTTTAATCAAATATTTTAAATTTAATTCTTTCACGCACATTTAAAGAATTTTTTAATTAAAATATTCTTTTATATTTTCTTTTCCTCCACTTATTAATTAGTGTAAGCACTCTTTAAAACATAGTTTAATATTTAAATTAATAAGAATAATTAAAGCTCATTATTTAAATGCAACTCTAATTTAATAATTATTAATTAAACAATCATAATAAAACAATATTAAATCTTTAATCTTTTAATATTTTAATTCTATTTTTATCCAACTTCTTAAATTAGACTTTTAAACTAAATATTTTAAACTAAGTACATATTTAATTAATTAAATAACATCATATTCTAATCTTTCTTTAACCAATTTTCTAAATGTAGACCTCTAATTTAAACTTCTAAATTTAAAATTTTTATTTAAAGCATAAATTTAATTAGTTTTTAATTAATCAAATATTCACATATTTTAATATTTTCTTTTTAATCAAATAATATTTATTACTCAACTAATAATATTATTTAGAGTTTATTATTAAAATAAAACTCTTAAATAATAATTATTAAATTAAATAAATATAAATATGCAAAAATTAGAACTTTAATTTAATCTTTTAAATTAATTCTTTTATTTAATTAATTTTTCAATTAAGTAAATATAATTGAATATTGAATTTTCTATATATAATTTTTAGCAACAACTTTGAGCAATTTAAGTTAAAATATCTTTATTAAATTAATTTTCTTTCATACTTTAATTAATCATTGGATGTTTTTAATATAATATTTGTTAATTTAACTAATAATATTATTTAGAATTTATTAATTAAAATAAAAATCCTAAATAAATTATTATTAAATTAAATCATTATAAATATGCCAAAATTAGAACTATAATTTTATCTTTAAATTTTATTCTTTTATTTAATTAATTTCTTAATTAATTAAATATAATTAAATATCAAATTTTTTTATAAAATTTCCATTAAATTAAATCATTAAATTATCTTTTAATTTGATTTATTATAACAAAAAATCACAACAGACCCACAAAACCAAAAATGACAACTCAATTGAAGGCAAAGAACATAATCAAACTACAGGGTCAAAATCATGAATTCGCGTCACTTGACAAATTCAGATGGGTAAACTAAATCAGATACTTGTCCTATTTTCTAGGAAAATTGGCTTAGGGTTTAGGATTTGGACTCAAGAGTTATCTCCCCACTTATACCATTGAAATACTGTGATAGGGTATGCTCATCCTGGCAATTCATGGAAGTCGATACTTGGTACTTGCAATCTGCATAAAATCCATGCATGTACAAACACAATATTCTAAACTAAATAGGCAATGGCAAGAACTGGTTCATCATGTAGATCCCAACTAGCAAGTGACTACAACTCCCTTCCTCAACCACATACACGCACACCATACACATGCAAGTATGGGGTAAGTATCCATAGAATCTGCATAAAAATCATTCGTCTAACTAACATCATTCAATTACTAAAATAAATGGCACTAAGTACCTCAACATATATTTATCAACTGAATATGAAATACAATTAATCAATTCTAGTAATCCAACACCGCTAATCATAGATCATAATAATAGAACATGCCTAAAAGAATCCAGTCAAAACAAATCAGAAAAGTCAAGTAGGGGTAGGCATTACACAATATCAAGGTTTATGAGTAATTGTGAAGTAGAAAGTGTGCTTACAACCCTACCATTATATTTTGCCACACGACCATTTTTTACAACAAGCACATTTGACTTGTGTAAATGATATATTTCTTGTAGTTGCACACCTTCTTTCATAGTTGCCTATTGCCACAAAGTTACATTGATATTGGATGTAGAAACATCAATCATCTTGAGACTCCTTCAAATAACCTCTGTTGCATCTCTTCTTTTAATTGTAGAGGCATGATCTACACAAATGATTATTCCAATGAGATCAAGTGTAGAATTAATATTGTATTCATAATCTCTGGAATGGGTGTAAAAGTGTATTGAAGTGTTGGAATTAAGAGGTAATCATCACATAGAGAAAGTTTTGAATCTTCCTTTAAAGTTATTTCAAATCACTGTTCAACTTATTGTAGAACTTGTTTGTAGATTTGATGGTTCCACCTGACAATGTGTTGACACTCCCAAATTGGACTTTCTCAAAGTGGAGGTCTGTAACATCATTGAAGTGAGTTATCCAAACTTCAGTCTTTTCAATATTAGTTTTGTCAAAAATGAACATATGACCATTCCCATTCTTTGAGTTGAGTTGGTATTTTTCCTTTTTCATAGCCACACGACCTTTAATAGTCCACATTGTTTGATGTGGGTTTAGACTTTTAAATAGAGTGATTATTACAATGTGACATTTTTTTTGTAGAGATGCATCAAGACAAACATCAATTTAGTAGGAGTCATATGTGATGATGTTCCAATGTGTCCAACATTTTTTCTCGTCCTTTGTAAGGCCCCTTCCCTAGCACCTTATTACAAACCCTAAATGTTATGGATATGATTAGGATTTAGAAAGAACAAGAACATTAGATGACATGTTTTAGTTTCTTGTAAAGAGGACGTGAATTATATGTATAGTTATCCTTATATCTTATGATAAAATTAGGGTAGGGAGATTTTAGAATTTATGTATGTCATGAGCGATAATTTACTTATCAATAATGAACTACAAGATGTTTCTTGAGATGGATATAGATTTTAGTTAATGCTAGGTCAAATAACTTATTTAGTTGCATTAGGTTGATGAGTTAAGATCATATGGAATAAAGGTTCGAAATGTCATAACCTAGAAACTAGGTCAATAGATTCATGGTATTTTATGATCTATTAAGATAATTGAATTAGATGGTTATTATGGAAAGATGAAATAACACCCACCCTTATGATATTACTAATAGTCATAGATGAAAAATGTTATCAAGATTGGATAAGGGTCTACACAGTAGAACTTGATATGACATAATGTAATAAGTTAATTATTGTGCAAGAAGTATTAGGTGGATATGTTGAAATTCATGAGGACAAATTTTATGGCCCAATAAAATGTAATAAATTTATTCTATGATTGATTTTGAAAATTATACAACTATGAAAACATCTAGATTAGCTGACATAATTAATGCACCCTATTATGTGTTTTATCTCATAATGATAACAGGATATTGTTGGTAATCAAACTATACTAAATTAAAGGATGCTAGTTGTAAAATTTACATTTTGGTGATTTTGACCTAGGATATGTATTCAGAACTAATTTTCATGTTGGTCAACTTAACAATATAGATTCAACATTTCACCACCATGATAGAAGATGGAATATAATGTGATTCAGAATATTAAATTGATCACGATAGGGAAAGACTAATGTTGATATACAAATTTTGATATCTCAATGTTTTGAATACCTTTCATATGAAAATGATTAGGAAAAGCAAGGTTAATTATGAAAATTTGAATAAGTTGATTTTGAAATGTTAGAATTGTCATGTATTTATACACATGCATCTTATATGATCTTTCATTGGGCTATTGATGTTCAAGTTTAGTGTGTAGAAAATTGAACCATGGAATTTTATTGGGGAAATAAGGTCCAAACTCATGTAAACATGGTTTAGCCAAGGTGAATCTTTGGAAGATTCAAAAGACTCATTGTGATGTGTTTATTTAATAAATGTAAGCTTGCATGTGTGTGGTAAAGTTAATATCATAAATACATTAGGGACATTTCATGGTGAGGTGTAATGCATTTTAAATATGTCACTTGACACTTGTAATTGTGTATGTGTTGATGACATGTCACCTAGGGTTTTGGTCATGACAACACTTAATCTTAAACTATTTTCCCTTCAAAAGATTCAATCAAATCCACTTGGAGAAAGGATAGGATGGGTCACCATCAAGGGGAATTTTGAATTAAAACTTGATAAGAATTTTAGAGGGTCAATAGGTGGTCCCAAAGTGCCTTTATTATGAAAATAAGCTACCCATATGTTAGCATAACATGTTAGGGGCCTAAATTTGACCATTCTAGTGCTTAGCTAACCTAGGGGACCCTTTAACCAATGCATTCTTTAACCAATTCAAAATTGGAGTTGTTACATGACTTTAACCTTTTCTTCACACCTAGTCAAGGCCCTATGTTTAGAAGGGACAATAGTGTAAGAGAAAGTGGGCCTCATGTTTTGCCAAAAAATGGAGATAGTGGGGTTGGAGGTCTTTTTAAGAGAGTTTGGACAAACTAGTGGGTTTTCACTTCTCTAACTTTAGAGACACATAGGATTTGGAAGTTTGGAGGGATCTCTTCTACAACCTTTCATTTCTATTTTGTAAAGGAATTCAATGTTGGTGTGTCTTGCCATGTAGTTAATTTCTTCCATTTTGAAGTTGAATCTAGGTATTGTATTCATGTGAATGTAGGTAGTGAGAATGCCATTGTAAGGAAAATGTGTGGTATCATCTTGTATCATGTTGTGTTGTGTTGTGATGAGCATGAAGTTTGGATTTTCATTATTTTTCATGCTTTTGATTTTCCATGATTTTGTGCATGAGTGTTGTCATGGGTGCGAGGGATTCACTCACCCTTTGGGAAGGGAAGAGAAGTCTAGGGTGAAGGGGTTAGTTGGGCTTGAAAATGTATTTGAGAACTTTGGAGTATGGGCTCCATTGTATGCCATATTCATTCATATCTTGTTGGGGGTGATAAGGGAAGTCTGGTGTAGAAAGGAAGTTTATGGAGTATGGGTTCCAAGGAAGCTACAACTGATGGTAGAGTGTTTGGAGGAGGATTGTGAAAGCCTGAAAAGGGCATGAAATATGTTTATTGCAGATATTGTTTGATATGGAAAGTTTCCATTTGAAAATCACACCTTCACCCTGTGTTAAAGGTTCTATTGGTGAACCATTGTAAAATACCCTTGGGATGGAATTGTTCAAGTGTTGTAATGTGATGTATATGCATTTGTAAGATTAGAATGAAACCTGATTTGAACCTTATTTCCCCAGCTTGATGGGTGGCCTCTTTGGAGGCCTAGGATGGTAGGTGAGCCTCCATGGTTCCAAGTTTTGTGTTGTTTTGTAGGTTTTGTGAGAATAAATCCTATGAAGATATTAGGGTTTCAACCTTGGCAATGTTGAAGAATCAAGTGTTGTGAAGAGTCCAACATTTTCCATGTCATCTTTTAATGTGTTGTGATATCAAATTTCCATTGTTGTTTCCTTGTAATGTGAGAGGGATTTACTTCTTATTGTATATTGTTGTAAATGTGTAAAGAGAAATTTGAGGTTATGTAAATAGTTGTCTTTGCAAAAGAACGATTGTATCATTATCATAGATGTATAGGAAGGAAAAATATAGTTTTCATGTAAAAGAATACTTTTTATTGTGGGAAACCATATTGAAGTTACGTAATTTAGTTCTTGTCCTTACTTAGATTATTGTATACAATCAATGGCTAAACCTTATGAAACTCTCATGTGAGAAGAATATTGCAATGATTATCCAATATAGATTAAGTGATTTCATTGTAAGGTTTTCTTTGTTATGTATTTGGATACAATGGAAATAAGAGTTCAAGTGTTATAAGAGTTCAGTTGATTGCATGGGAAAATGATTCAATATGGTTTTAGTATTAAGCAATTTCATATATATGAGTTCTTTCATCCCTCAATACATTTATATTCGATTTTGTGTAATGTAAACAAAGGGTTAAATTTTGAGTACCATAAAATCATAGATTAGATAGATGCAAGAATAATATCAACTTGCAAATAGAGGAAATAAGGAAGTTAAGTCAAACCATTGATACCCTATAATTGTGGTTCCCTATAAGAAATATGAAGAATAAACCATATGACACAAAATGGAACCTTGTTGTAGATGCACTTTTAGTCTTTGGAATTTGTATGGAGAGTAGAAAATAGGCCTATCCTTTATTATAGACCATTAAAATATGTAAGAGAATATCCCTTGGAATCTTGTGAATAGAGGAACAATAAAGTTATTCATATATTAGAATAAATATGTCTTGTAAGGAACCCATGATTGGACTGAGGAATGAGTCACATCAAAATCAAAATTATATATGAATACAACTAAATAAATAGGAAATAAAACAAAATAAAATAATGAGGTAACATAGTTAGGCCCACCCAAAAAGAAATCTAAACAAAAAAAAGAAATTATACTTTTATACACTTCCCATCAAGACCGACCCCCTAGACAGTCCCCCACCTAAATCTCTCTCTCCTCACATGCATAAGACAGTTCAGGTCTCCCTTAGAATTTGCCCATCTCCCAAGTGCATGGCATAGGGAAGGGAGACTTAGTAAAACTAACAATAATACAATATAAGAAAAAAAAACAAACCCAAGAGTTTAGGAATATGTTGGGGCAAGAGATGTAGGAATTCGAATTTTGGTAGATCTCTTTCCTACCTTTCTCCATTCCCCCCTTAATCAACCATGTACACCTTCGTGTTAGGCCACCAAAAAACAAGTGGTGGGACCCACTGTTAGTCATGTCCATGGGTCACATGAGTTGGTAAGAAGGAAGGGGTGCCAAGGGAGAAAGTGGAGATTTGAAGTTAGTATAAAAGTAGTTAGTAGGTAAAGAAGTATGGGTTAGATTAGAAGTTAGTATTAATGTAGTTAGTAGATAAATAATTATGGGTTAGATTAGTAGGTAGAAAGTAGTGAGGTTAGCAATTTAGTGGTTAGTTAATCAAGCCCTGGAAATGGGTAAGTATAGAGTAACTAGTAATTAGATTAGTTGATAAGTAAAGGTTATGAGTCATAAGTAAGCTTAGTTTAGTACACTAGTAGGGTTACTTAATTTGAATATTAATTGATGTTAAAATATATTTTTTAAAAAAATATTATTATTAAATAAGTTCATAAATATATTTTTATGTAGTTGTTTATTACATACCTATATGCATGCATATTATGTAATACATATAATATATGTGTTTAGATTAGTATAACTTATGAAGCTACTTTATCAAGTACATTTAAAGTTTAAGTAATGTAAAAGAAATCATTATAACAATAATAATGATTAAAAATAAAATAAAATTATATATATATATATATATATATATATATATATATATATATATATATATATATATTGTAAGGATCTATTTGAAATGGAAGCTACCTACACAAAATAAAATAAAATAGAATAAAATGTAATAAGGTAAGACAATTGAACAGGATTATGTTGGGCAAATATATACATATTCACAAATTATTAAGTTTTTGTAACTACATTGATAAAGGATTGGTGACCCACATTTACATACACAACGTCTTATTACCAGGTTAGGATGAAGAATCAAAATGTTAACATTGCCTATCTCTTATGCTATAGTTTAGAATTTTCAGCAAATGTTAGAAAACTAATTGGTCTCCCTTGAAAACTTGAAGTCTAGATCTTCCGTATGAACAAATCCTCCCACACCAACTAGAATTATTCATCTCCAAATGATACCCTAGAATTGTACCCGTGAACCCTGGGGTATGGTCAAAGTATTCCTAAATGTTGTTAAGCAATACCTCTAACTCAATGATCGATTAAGTAATACCTTAATGTTCTTGAGAAAACATGAGTTGTTATATTCCAAACACCCGCCCATAGTTTGATAAAGTATTTGTAACAAAACATAGGTCTATTGGTAACATGCTTTAGTTCATTTTTTTTAACCTTTCGAAAAAAAAAAAAAAAAAAAATTTGGTTATGTTTTGCCTTGTAAATTTTGGGCATGACATCCTCAATAGACTAACGAAAGACTAGTTTATCATTTTCTCTGGTTCTTTAAACAAGAAGCTGGGAACAACAATGATATCATGTTTTGTGCATAGAACCTCTAAGTTGGAGATTACAATCCACCTAAGCAAGTGGGTAAAATTATAATATTAGTAAGGCTACATAATTTCATAATAAAATGAGATGGGTTTCTTTTAATAGAAACATAGTAGATGTTGACTTACCTTGACTCGCAAATGATGGGAATAAAATAGTGGGTGACATGTATTATAGAGCCCTTTTAGATCTTATCTAAATTTATAAGATCATTAAACTTCCTTTAAAAGGTTTCTTTTTGTAGGTGAAGGCTATTAGAGAGCTCTAACTTATATCTATTTGTTGCTTGAGTTCCTTGTCCAAATGGTGCAATGTGAAAGTGATGGGGAGTCTTGGAGAAATCACAACTTTCTTACCTCTATAAGGGATTAGAGTGATTATGACCCAAAGCTACTTGTAGGGTAGTCCACAATATTGTAGTAAGACTCATAAATACTCCTTATCAAACCCCAAAACATTCCAGTAACTCCTCAACATTTCAACCCTTCAATATTGTCCTTCCCCTTCTTTCAACTTTCAACACTCCCCTTAGGCAAGATAACACTAAGTGGCTTCCTATCACTTGCTTGAGTGTTTTGGGCCCCTACTACTACCCAAATGACTCAAAACAACTCTTTTTGATCCTCCAAGACACCCCCTATGGTTTCAATCAAACTGGTCTATTGGGTTCTAGCAATTAGGCCTAATTTAATTAGGTCTCCCTTAATAGTTTTTAGGTCTTAGAAAAAAAACTCATCAAAGGACCCCTAAAGATAATACCATTTTTGGATACCCTTTTGGACACTCTATCAAAATTCTTAGTATCAGCCTTGGGTTCCACTTCTAGACCACCTAACCCAAAATGGCTTATTAGGGCTAATAAGGCAATTAGGCCCCACTTTCCAAAGCAACTACATGCAATAGGGCTCTTGAAAACTTTCCAAATCTTGGAACACTTCATTGACACCTCCTCAACACCAAATAAATCCTTAGATTTGACCCATCCACTCTGCATATTCATCTACAATCAAATTTACAATATGACTCTTCTTGTGCACATAGAGATGCAGGGCTAGGGCATCAATTTTCTTGCAATTTTGGCTAGATCTCCAGCTAAAACATTTTGAACCTTAAAGTTCACCCTCTCTACTTGTGATCCCTAATTGGCCATAAAATTCCAACTGTGGATCAACAAAAAAGATG
Organism: Cupressus sempervirens; assembly: GCA_028749045.1. Taxonomy (NCBI): domain Eukaryota; kingdom Viridiplantae; phylum Streptophyta; class Pinopsida; order Cupressales; family Cupressaceae; genus Cupressus; species Cupressus sempervirens. Next base: position 137,289,576 of record CM053788.1, on the reverse strand, counting down.
CATTTTAAGATGAAACCCTAGCTTGCAACACTCTACCAGGCCAATGAGCAAGAAAAATGCTATAACTTGTAAAAGGTACCACTTGAAATATTCAAACCAAATGAAATGGAACAAGGAAATAATTACCTAACTACACATACCACTATTCTATTGTTACCGATCCAATAAATTCTTACAAGAAGTCGTACATAATAAAATTAGGTGGAAAATCTATCACAGTCCATTAGTTTCTCCTTCTACATTCATCAATCAACCTTATAGATCCCTTCTAGAGGTATTTAAATTTTTTTTCAACTACCATAACTGATCTAACCACCTAGATAATCCTATGGCCTCTACAAGAAAAAGTTGCATATTTTGCAACAAAAGTATCAAAAGTTTTTTGACAATATTTTGATAATTTTGCAATCATTCAACAAAGGACTTGATTTAAAAATCCATGCTTCCTAACATTTTAATAGAGGCATACTAAAGTCCTTCCACACATCATAGGACCCTTAGAACCCTTTACATCAAAAAAATCTTCATAGAGAAACTTTTATTGCATTTGAGCAATGTGGACCTAGAAAGCCCTATTAGCCACTTCATGGTGACTTTCCACGTGACTCCTACTTAAAACCTAAAACTTGACTTCCTAAAGACCCACATGGTCTTACCAAACTCTAAAAAATGAACTTAAAAGGACCCCTTCTTAAGGCTACAAGCCATCTTAATGGATTCTCCTGCACCATAATCCCCTGGATAGATAAATCTCAAGTCCTCTTAGAGACAAGTTGATCAATGTCATCATCATTCTTCTTGATGAGTTCCTCTTTCATCCAAGCCACTTGAGGTTTTTGTTTCTACTTAACCAAGTGTTCCTTTTACTCCCTCTATCTAGTTTCCCTAGAAATACTACTATCTAGAACTTATTATATTTAAGGCTCAATGAGTAGGGGTAATTCAGACTCCTTATCATGTTGAGAATCAGGTTCAATTATTGTTTTAGAGTTCTTAGGTTTGTAGGGTGTCAATTTAGACACATTAAAGATGGCGGATAATGCAGTATCAGTTGGAAGATCCACTTTATAGGCATTGGGCCAATACTTAGAGAGGATCTTACAAGCGCCAATCCTTCTCATCTTCAACTTGTGGAAACTTCCCTTGGGTAACCTATCCTTGTTCAAATGAACCATTACCAAGTCCCACTCCTGGTACTATATATCTCTCCTTATTTTGTACATCTTGTTTTTTACCTTAAAGGTGTTTTGTTGTAGAGTCTCCCTTATATGTGCATGAATCTCTTACATAGCTTCTGTAAAAATCTCTGCATGTCCACTCCTATTCTCCACATTCCTTAGATCTCTAAGCTCCAAAACTTTGCTGAGATGATTCACATACGCAATATGAAATGGGCTTTTACCAGTCTTTCTATTGGTGGAGTCTATTAGTTTGTGGTGACTGATCTGGAAAGTATTATACATACTTCATAAATAATTTTTTTTGGACCATGGCCGACATATAGATATTTTTAACCCTAAAGTGGTAAAAAATACTTGTATAAAAGGGCTTAGGGTTAGGGATTGTTTTATTGTGGGTGATGCAAAAATTGCTTCTTGCAGTGATATTGAGCTATAAGGGATTATAGATTGTAACACTAGATTGTAATAATATTGGACTTGCTATTTGGTGGACATATCCTAGGGATTGGGTGAACCATGTTAAATCTTGGTGTCTTGTGTTCTCTTCTATGTGATCCATTATTTTTTGTTTTTGTTTATATTTGCATGTAATTGTTATTTATGTCTGAGGTTTAATCCTAATAGAGTCATTGTAGAAAAAATCTTCATGAGATAGTATCACATCCCAAGCTTGATGATGCTCCTTAGACATCCAAGAAGATTTCCCAATGACATGTTAACTACTTCAGTTTGCCTATCAGTTTGAGTGTGATAGCTAGAACTAAATGATAGTGTTATGCCTAACTTCTTCCATATGGTACTCGAAAAATGGTCCACGAATTTGGAATCCTTATCAGTAATAATGGATAACAACAATCCATGGATCCTTACAATCTCTCTAAAGATCAATTGGGCAATATAACTTGCATCATTAGCCCTCTTATATGGAATAAAATGGGTCATTTTACTAAACCTATCCACTACCAGAAAGATATTGTCATAACCTGAATTGGTTCTTGGTAATCCCAATACAAAGTCCATGCTTAAATGTTCCTAATGCCTATGGGGAATGGGAAAGGGCTAATACAATCCTGCATTGGTAGCCACACCTTTAGCCCTCTAACAAACAATACATGTTTTCGTCACCTTTCTAACATCCTTCTATAATTTAGGCTAGAAGTAGTGCCTCCTTACTAAATCCAGTGTCTTATTTAAGCCAAAGTGGCCTAAGAGTCCTCCATAATACTTTTCTCTAGAAATGTTCTCCCTCATAGAATAATTAGGGATACACAACTGGGTTCCCTTCAATAGGAGACCTTCTTGGAGAATGTAATCTGAAAAAACAATATGAAAATTGTTCTCAAACTTTTTAAAAACCTCATAGACCACCTTGAATTCCTCATCCTCTAAATGCATGTCTTTAAATGCATCCATCCCTACACTTTGGAGTTGAATCTATTGGACTGTAAGTGCCCTCCTACTTAAGGAATATGTTACCTTATTAGCCTAACCTTCTTATGCTTGATGGTGAAATTAAGAGCTTGAATGCTTTCCACCCATTTCATATGTCTGTTATTGAGTTTGTCCTATCCATTTAGAAAACTCAAAGAATGATTGTCAAAAAAAACAATAAACTCCTTAGGTGAAATGTGGTGTCTCCATTTCTTAAGGGCTTGCACAAAGACATAAAGCTCCAAATCATATGTTGAATACTTCTTCTTTCATTCATTTAGCTTCTCACTGAAAAAGGCCACTGGTTTTCCTTCTTATCTCAATACTGCACCTATAGCCACTCCACTTGCATCACAGTCAAATGGTTAACACTTTGTTAAAATTAGGTAATATTGAGATAGGATACTTAGTTGCTTTTTCCTTGAGGTATTTAAAATTCCTCTCTGCCTCTTCTATCCAAACAAACTTTGCATTCCTTCCTCCCTTTATGGTATCTAAGATAGGAGCACATACCTCACTAAAGTTCCTAATAAACTTCCTATTAAAGGTAGCCAACCCATGGAAACTCCTTACCTCTCATGCAGTCTTAGGAAATAGCCAATTCAAGATAGCCTCTTATTTGGATGGATCCATTTTCAATTCCCCTTTTGATATCACAAAACTCAAGTAAATTAATTCGTGCTTCAAAAATTCACACTTTTCTAAGTTGATTAACAACTTATGTTCTTGATAAGTAGGAGATAATTTCCACAAAAAGTCAAATTGTGATATTGTTATCAGGATTTAACTATGTGATTTTGATTCAAACTCATTGACCCATGGAGGAAACTCCATAGTTAAGTGTGCTTAGGTTGGAGTAGTATTGGGATGGGTGACCTCCTGGGAAGTCTTGGTTCTTCACCCCTATGAGCATTACCTAGATCCAATGAGTGCTAAGTGTTCCATTTATTTTCATGAGAGATGGATTCATGTTGAATCACTACTCATGAAACATGGGTTAATGAGTTTGACTCAAAATCACACAGTTAAATCCTGATAGCAATATCATAATTTGACTTGCTATGGAAATTATCTCCTACTTGTCAATTGATGAGCTTAAGGGGCTTTCTAATGAATGGTTCATAGGGCTCAACACTTAGTGAAGGTTTTGAAAATGGGGTTGTAAGCTTTGGGTTTAACCATGGAGGAAATTTTGTAGTTAAGCGCGCTTAGGCTGGAGTAGTACTAGGATGGGTGACCTTCCGGGAAGTCCCGGTGCTTCAACCCTGTGAGCATCACCTAGGTCCAATGAGTGCTAAGTGATCTATTTATTCTCATGAGAGATGGATTCATGTTGAATCAGTACTCATGAAACATGGGTCAATGAGTTTGACTCAAAAACACATAGTTAAATCTTGATAGCAATATCACAACTTATGTTCTTGTAACATCCTCATAATCCTCTCAAGGTGTTCAAGGTGCTGTTCCCTACTTTTACTAAAGAATAGGATGTCATCCAAATAAATGAACACAAACTTGCCTATGAAATCCTACTAAACCTCATTCATTAATCTCATGAAGGTACTAGGGGCATTGGATAGACCAAATGGCATCACCAACCACTCATATAGATCCTCATTTGTCTTGAATGTTATCTTCAATTCATCCCCTTCTCTTATTCTTATTTGGTGGTATTCACTCTTGAGATCAATATTGGAGAAATATGTTGCACCCTTTAAATAATCTATTAGGTCTTCAATCCTAGGGATAGGAAACCTATATCTAATGGTTTTCTTATTGATTACCCTAGAGTCAGTGCATAATCTCCATGTTCCACCTTTTTTAGGAGCTAAGATAGTGGGTGTTGCAAAAGGGCTCAAGCTCATTTGGATCAATCCCTTATCAAGAAATTCCTACATCTATTTGACCACTTCTTCATTTTTTTGAGGGGTAAGTTTATAGGAAACCTTATTAGGTAGTACTATTCCAGGGATGAAGTCCATACGATGACTTACTAGCATGTCTTTGGCCACAATATCTTTGTACTTTTCTAAAAGATCTCTGACTTCTTTTGGACCCACATTATAGTATGCCTTCTCCTCCTCCTCCTTAGGTTTTAGGATCAAAGAATACCCTATTCCTTCTTCTCTAAGGGCTTCCAAGAACACTTTTTCATTAACTAACATCACACTCTTACCTACTTGTTTGTTACTCTCCTCCTTTGTCAAAGATTGTATCTTGTATGTGACTCCATCCTTTTGAAAACTATATGAGTTCTTCTCCCCATCCAAATGAGCATTCCTATAATATTTCTAAGGCTTTCATAGTAATAGATGACATGCATCTATAGAGAGAATGTCACAAAAAATCCTATCCTTATAACCCCCAATGATGAACTCCACCCATGCTTGCTCATTAATAATGACATGTTTCCCCTTATTCAACCAAGATACCCTATATGGATTCTTATGAGGTATCCTTGCCAATTTTAGTTTTTCCACTTCCTCTAAAAAGATAATATTATCATTAGAACTAGAATCTGTGATCAACTTACATACCTTTTTTTGCAACTTGTAGTTGATCTTGAATAAGGCATTTCTTTGAGTTGGCTCCTTCTTGACTAGATCCTTAAAAAATATCCTTCTTAACTTCAAGTTTTCACCCACTTCTAAGTCCAAATCCACCTTAGGTGAGTTCACACTCTTGGAATCATCTTGCACCAATCTAGTTCTTCTTTCTTGAGAAGTTGAAGCCTTTTGTGGACACCTATATGTAGGGTGCCCAATCTATCCACAATTGTAACACTTCATGTTAAAGAACTTGGATCCTCTATTTGATCCATTAAACCTTCCTCCACTAGGTCCCTTTCCTTTGTATCCTCCTCTACCACTTGAGTCCCCTCTTTTTTCCTTAAGGCTTGGTTCAACTTGAGACCCTTGATTCAATCCTCTTCCTCCAAAGTTACCTCTACCTCTATTACTCTTATCTCCCTTCCACTTCAACTTCTCCTCTGTCCTCATTGCCATTTGGAAACACTTATGAAGTGTATTTGGTGCTAGGAGGATGATCTCTTCTTGAGTATTCCCCCTAAACCCATTCAACTATTTGGCAACCTTCTCTATTTTAGATTCTTATTTCTTTGACCTTAAGGGTAGATGATGAAACTCTTCTATGTAAGAGCTTACATCCATGTCCTTCTATCTCAATTTTTGTAACTTTTGGTACAACTCCATCTCATAATCAGAGGGAAGAAACTGTTCATTCACCTTGGTCTTCATTAATTCCCAAGATGTGATCATCTCCTTGTTCTCTTGAACTCTCTCTCCTTGAAGATAGTTCTACCAAGACAAAGAAAAACCCTTTAGTCTCCCTTTGGAAAACCTCGCCCTATCCTTTCTAGATGTTTGATTCATCTCAAAGAAATTGGACAAGGATTCTACCCATTCAATAACTTCCTCTAGCTTCTAACTACCTCCATAGACATGTAGTTTATCAACACCATCTCCTTTCATGACCTTGATGACATCTATAAACAATATTTTCTTTTCTTGAGAAGGGGTGACCTCTTCATCCTTAGTCTCATGTGGTCCTTCCTCTGTAGAAGTGTTGGCTTTGCTCACATTTCTCTCCACATCCTTCATTTGGTCTTAAAGTTTTTGCAACTCTTCCCTTAACAATAGATTGCTAGCCTCTGATTCTTGCACCTTTGTGGAAAGTTTTGCATTGGTCACCATACTATTCTCTCCTAATTCCTTTCCTAACATAAACCCAAAATCAAAAGTGCTCTGATATCACTATGATGGGGAGCCTTGGAGAAATCACAATTTCTTTACCTCTATAATGGCTTGGAGTGATTATGACCCAAATATACCTATAGGGTAGTCCACTATCCCCTAGTAGGAATCCTCAATACTCCTTACCAAACTGCAAAACATTCCAAGAACTCCCCAACATTTTAACTCTTCAATATTGCCCTTCCCCTTCTTGCAACTTTAAATGCTCCCCTTAGGCAAGATAACACTAAGTGGCTTCATGCAAAGAACTCAGTGATAAATCTATGGGAAGAAATGGGGGCCCTTTCAAAATTTGAATTAGCTGGTTTGTTTACAGGCGGGAAACTAGCCAGGGAGAATTTGGCTGGAGGTACAGACACTGGACGAACGACAGGGGATGCTGAGAAGTTTGTGGGGTCAAAATCTTTGGTCGATGTGGACAATGGAAAGTCTTTGAGCAATTTTGAACATTTGTGTGGGGTCTGTATCCCATCATTGGTTTCCCTATCTACTTTTCATGTGTCGAGATAGGATCTCAAGAAGGAGAAAGATAACGTTGATTCTTTCAAGGAAAAGTCCTCTGAAGGGCTGAAGCAAGTGGTCTTAGAATGAAAAAATTGGTCATCCTTGTTTGGCAAGAAACCCACTGGAAAATCTCTTTTCCTGCCGGTGACTGCTAAGACCTGCTGGGAGAAAGGTGAGTTTCAAGTTTTTATTCTAGATCCTTTAGTTGATTTTTCTGTGTCTTCCATGGATTTCACCCTAGTGGGTGAATTTTTAGGTGCAAGACCAGATCTTGAATCTCTTAGAAAAATGGTTAAAAGGAAATTGGTTATTAGAGAAGAGGTAGATATTGCTCCCATGTTGAATGGCTTCTTTTCATTTATCTTCAACTGTAAAGAAGACATGGATAGGGTTCTTTGTGGAGGACCATGGTCTTTTGGTAAAAACTCTCTTACCATAATAAAATGGGAACCTAACATGGATCTTTCAAACTCTTTTTTCTTAACCACTCCCATCTGGGCTAGACTTCCTAGGTTCCCTTTAGAATTCTAGCATGAAGACATTTTTAAAGGTATTGCAAGTTCCTTTGGTAAACTTGTGGCATTGGATAATGCTACAACTTCTAGAACCAAACTTCTTTGTGCTAGACTTTTTGTTAAATTTTCAGACCTGAATCATCTCCTAGCTAAGGTGGATCTGATTTTCAAATTGGGTTTAAAAACTCAAGAAATCTTTTTTGAAGATCTAACTAATTCCTACTATGCTTGTAAGAAGCAAGGGCATTTGGTTAAAAACTATCCTTCCAAAAGTAAAAATTAGTCTAGCAGTGGTTTGGATGGGAAAAAGAACAAGGTTTAGCAAAAGAAAGTATGGAAACCCAAAGAAGGCCATCACCAAGAACAAAAGATTAATGAAGAACTTCAAGCTCCATAGGCTGAGGCGGATAAAGAGCTTGCTTCTGAGGAAGCTAACTCTGAGAAAGAAGGTCCTGGTTTACATTCTAAAACCAGTTTACCTAAACAAAGATTAGAAGATTAGGCAGATTCATCAAAACAAATCGTTATTTATCAGAGGAAAGAAGAACAATGGAGAAATTTTGATGACAAAATTGTGCTTAAGGAAGGAGAAATCTTGGTTGATGCTGAAAATTTACCTGAGGAAGGAGATCCTCTTTTTATCAGTCTAGGGAGATCTAAGTGTTATCCCAGATTGATAATGACCTTTCTATGGATGAGCATCCTCCCCTAGATGATGTGAAAGAAAATGGCTCAATTCATAAACCAAACCAAAGAAAAAGGGCTGAAAAAAAGAACAATACTAAGGGGGTAGAGACTAGAAGTAGCCAAATAGATCAACATATCAAGGTGAAACCTCTTGCTTCTAATCCGGATAAAACTGGGAAAAGAGCAGAACAACACTCTAAGGTGAAATCGGATGTTGGTTCCCTAGACAAACCTGGAAGAAGATCTACTAAGAAAACTAGAGAGTTAGAAAGTATGTAGAATATTGCTGACGGTAGGCAGACAACTAATCTAGATTTTACTCCTAAAAAATAGATATGAAGATCATAACTTGAAATATTAGGGGGTTGAACAGTACTCATAAATTGGACATTGTTAGGAATTTTGTTAGAGAACAAAAGCCTGATTTTCTCTTGCTTCAAGAAACTAAGTTGAATAAAGAGAAAGCGAAATAGATTAAAGCTTTTTAAAATTATTCAATAAATGCTAGCAGTTTAGAAGGGGCATCAGGGGGAACTCTGATGTTATGGAAGAAGAATTATTACTCTGGTACAATTTTGATTGCTAGTAAACATCTTATGATAGCCAAAATTACTAGTATAGACTAGAAGGAGGGTTGGTATATTGTGAATATTTATGCTCCAAACACAAAGCATCTAAGGAAAAAGGTCTAGGATTCTTTTTCTAATTTTAAAAGTAAAGACTATTCTAGACGATGGATTATAATGGGAGATTGTAATGTCCCTCTTTATGATCATGAGAAAATGGGAGGCAATGTTACTCAGTTGGAAGGAAGATTGGATTTAATGGAATTTATAGATAAAGAGGGCTTAATGGATATGGACCTCTATCAAATTTAGTTCACTTGGAGTAACAAGAGAGTTGGTAATGAATGTATTCAGGCTAGGCTTGACTGTGCTCTTATTTCTCCCGATTGGACTAAAGACTTCATTTGTAAGCTGGAAGCCTATCAAAAAATTGGATCGGATCATTTCCCCCTTATCTTCACTGCTGCGAAGATTAACCTTAAGAAGAATTTTCCTTTTAGATTTGAGGAGATGTGGATGCAGCACCCATAGTTTGAAAGTAGATTGAAAGAATGGTGGAATATTGATTTTGAAGGCACAACCCTCTTTAGAGTTGCTTCCAAGCTTAAAAATGTTAAAAGGGTGTTGGATACAATTGAAAATTGCATGATTGTCTTTGATGTTACACAAAATGTCATATCAGTCATCAGACAGAGTCTACCGAGCTCTGAAGGTAAGTACAGCTGTTGACAAAGTTTACCGAGCTTGCAAGGTAAACAAAGGAAGTTCAGTGTTTACCGAACTCACTCGGTAAACAAAGGATATGAGATAGGTTGTCAATATTTACCGAGTTGACTCGGTCATCGAAGAAAAGTAGCAGACAGTGTTAACCGAGATCACTCGGTCATCAAAGAAAAGTAGCAGACAACGAAAAGTAGCAGACAGTGTTAACCGAGATCACTCGGTCATCGAAGAAAAGTAACAGACAGTGTTAACCGAGCTCACTCGGTCATCAAAGGAAAGTCGGAGAAATCGGTGTTTATCGAGTTCACTCGGCGACTGAAGGATTTCACGAAATTCTCTGTATTAACCGAGCTCAGTCGGTTAACACAAGAATTATTTTCTGTGCAGTATTTACTGAGTTAAGTCGGCCAGCGAAGGATTTCTCGAAGGTTAAGTAATTAAAATTAATTACTTTATGTAATGTATAAAGCCGACTTATAGCACAATTATTTATAATTGTAACTTATATTTGAGCCGACTTGATAATCTGAAAGGTATATATGAAGGATCAAGTTGCGAATTCAAGTATGAAAGAATGAATGTAAAAAAAAAAGCTAGCAGATATGATTGAATATCTAATATGCGAATTATAAGGAAGATCAGAGCAAATTTTTGAAGGATCAGAGATGCAGAGTTGCATTTGATCAGAGAAGATCTAGAGGAACAGAACAGAGATCTGTATCAGCAAAGATAAGTTGTATTCATTTCAGATCACTCATTGTTACTTTCTAACAATTGTAACAGTGTTTTCAAATCTCTTAACAGAGTGGGTTTAACAGCCTTTTGTAAAATCCTCTAACAAGGTGGCAATTTAGTTGAATTGATCTAAAAGACCTCTAGCAAGGCCACTCCTAGCAGGGTGATCAAATCCTCTAACAAGGTCGCACCTAACAGTGTGTTTTGTAACCTTTAACAAGGTTGGCTCCTAACAGGGCTCACTTCAGAAGAGTGAAAAACAGTAACTAGTTACATTGGTGGTTTTTCCAATATTGGGTTTCCACGTTAAAACTGGTGTCTCTTGTTTCTTGTTTCTTGTGTTTTCAGTTTGATCATATGAATATCAGCAATAAGTATTTCCTTTGACATCTTAAGGGACTTGTGAGAAAAGTTATTGGAGTAACTGATTCACCCCTCCCCTCTCAGTCACTCCATTCTCATTTTCCAACAAAGGGAAGTCAAAAGATGGAACAAGAACAACTTTGGGAACATTTTTGAGAACAAAACAACTATTAAGGAGGATATTCTAAAAATTCAAGAAAAAATCCAGAAGGAAGGATATACTTCTGACCTCCTCCTTGAAGAAAATGAAAAGATTGCTCAATACCATGACATCATCACTAAAGAAGAAATCTACTGGAGACAAAGATCTAGGTTGATATGGTTGAGGGAAGGAGATAAAAATACAAAGTTTTTCCATCTCTCCACTCTGAAGAACAAGGCCAAAACTCGCATATCATACCTAAAAAAGGGAGATGTGAAGATTGTTGAGGACAAGGCCATCATGGATGAGATGGTGACTTTTTTCTCTTCTATAATGACAACTGATCCCAACATCAATGTGGATAGTCAGGCTGAATTCCTCAAAGTGATTCCTTCACTAATTTCAAAGGAATAGAATAAAATGTTATGTTCAATTCCTAAGGATGATGAGATCTTCAAAGCTGTTTGCTCCCTGGGAGGAGATAAAGCTCCTGGTCCTGATGGTTTCCCCATATTTTTCTTCCAAAAGATTTGGAGAGTTGTGGGTAAAGATGTTTGTGATGTTGTTAAGGAATTCTATGGGGCAAAATAGATGCTTAAGGAAGTCAATTCCACCTTTCTATGCCTTATTCCTAAGAAAATTGGTGCTAACTCTTCGGATCAGTTTAGACCGATCAGCCTCTGTAACTCTTTCTAAAAAATTATTTCCAAATTTCTCACCTCTGGACTTATTCAGGTGATCTCGTTGATTATTGCTGATCAACAGAATGGATTCGTCCTAGGTAGAAAAATTCTTAATTCTATCATCTCTGCTCATGAGAATATGCATTCCTTGTCTTGTTCTAACAATCAAGGTTTCATTATGAAAGTGGACATTACAAAGGCCTATGATAGAGTGGATTGGTCTTTCCTCTATAATATTTTGCTTGCTTTTGGCTTTGACCATAAGGTTGTTGATCAGATTCGTCAATTGATTTCTACCTCTTCTATCATTGTATTGGTTAATGGTAGCTCCTCTCATTTCTTTTTTCCCTCTCATGGGCTAAGACAAGGTGATCCTTTATCCCCCATCCTTTTTGTTATTATGGCTGACTGCCTGGGGAGATTTATTGGGGACTTGGTCCAAAGAGGTTTGATTAAGGGTTTACAACCATCTTCCCATCCTTTAATTTTTTCTCATGGACAATTTGTTGATGATACCATCTTCATGGGTAAGGCTGAAGTGAAGGAAGCTAGAATTTTAAAGCAAGCTATTAACTTATATTCTTCTGCATCAGGACAATTGGTTAACTGGAGTAAAAGTGTTGTGTTCTTTATTAACACCCCTATCCACAGATATTTTAAAATTGCTAAAATCCTAGGATGTTCTATAGGATCTCTCCCATCCTCTTACTTGGGGCTTCCCTTAGGCTTGAAGGTCCCTGATGCTTTCTGGGAAGATCTTATAAACAAATTCAGCAAGAAACTAGTGAGATGGAAAGGAAATCTTTTAAGCCAGGCTAGTAAGTTAACTCTTCTCAAAGCTTGTCTCCAAAGCATACCTACTTATGCTCTAAGTCTTTTCAGAATTCCTTTTAAATTTGCTGAGTCAATTGATAAAATTCAAAGAAATTTCTTATGGACTGGCTTTGAGGAAAAAAGGAGAATGCCTTTAATTGCTTGGGATCAAGTTTGTAAACCCCAAAGTGAAGGGGGATTGGGAATATGAAAAATCATAAGTATGAATAAAGCCCTTTTAGCCAAACAGGGGTGGAGAGTTTACCATGACAGCAAAGAGTGAGTACCATATGGAAACGTAAGTATCTCTTCAATGTTGAATCCCTTCTTGATTTCTTCACCTCTCCTGATGTTATCCATTCTTCCTCCATATGGGGAGCTGTTTAGGGGACCAAGAAAACTTTAGAAAAAGGATGCTCTTGGAAAATTGGTAATGGGCTAAAGGTGAAATTTTGGGAGGATATCTGGCTTAAGGACCATCCTTTGCTTGGAGACTTTCATGACAAGGCTTTAGTTGATCAATGCAAGCAGAGATTTGGCTTTCTAGTAAGTCAGTACTGGCAGAATGATTCTTGGGTGAATTTAATTGATGTTGATCAAGGTTTCAGTAATATCCAGCTATCCCTAAATGTTGTCTCTCTTTACCCTTATCTTGAGGATGAGATTATCTGGCATGCTGATCCTAGTGGTCAATTTAAAGTCTCTTCTATCTTTGCTTCAAAGGATAAGGGTAATCAACCTTTCTAGTCACATGCTTGGATTAAGGGTCTCATACCCAAAATTAACATATTTTTTTCGATTCTTCTCCAAAACAAAATTCTAGCCCTTGACAACTTGCAAAAACAAGGTATAAATGTGGTTAATAGGTGTACTTTATGTAGAAATGGACTTGAAGATAGAGATCATATGTTTTTGAGTTGTTCCTATACCCAGGAAGTCTGGACTGAGATTTTAAATTTTTGGGGTATGACATGGGTCCATCAAAACAATGTGGATCTTTCTTTCAAAAGTTGGAGCTACCCCTCAAAGGATCCTGATGCTCAATTTCTTTGGAAATTAACCCTCCCTCACCTTTGGTGGGGCATCTGGAAAGAAAGAAATAATATGATATTCAGAAATAAAGATCTTCCAGGATGGGTGCTAGGTCAGAATATCATCAGAGCCTTCAAGGAAAATTTTAAATCCCAGAGAAAGTTTGGTCAAACCTTCCAACTTGATAATCCTTTATAATCTCAAGGATCTAAGTTGAAAATTGATAATCCTAGACCGATCATAAAATGGTTTGTTCCTCCTAATGGATGGATCAAAGGGAACTTTGATGTCCAGCTGCTAAGGGAAACCCGGGAAGAGTAGGATGTGGAGGTGTTCTTAGAGATCATGTGGGAAATGTTATTGATGCTATAGCAGTCCCTATTGGTCACTCGAATAGCCATATTGTTGAAGCTACTGCAACCCTCTATACCATTAAATTAGTTGTTGATTTGGGGTATTCCAAATTATGGTTGGAAGGTGATTCTCTAAATATTAATATTAATACCCTAAATAAAAAAAAATTCTATCTCATGGTCTATAGAGGCTACGGTTATGGAAATCAAAACCTTATTTCAAAAATTTGAAAAAGTGGTCATTTCCCATACATATATAGCAGCCAATAGGGCTGCTGACTTGATAGCCAATCATGCAGTTCAAACGGGGCATAAGGTGAGGTGGCTTGATGAATTAAACAAGCATGTGGATCTTAAAGTGATTATTAATTATGATGTTATTCATTCCAAAGTGGGAAAGATTTGCTTGGATTAGAAATTTAATGGTTTGCGGGAGTGGCCTTATGACTGTCAGATTACCTTCCCTAAGGAGGTACATTCATGTGAAGGTTATGTGCTCTCTGCACATATCATCAAAAAGGCGACCTCGATCTCAAGTCACAAAAAATTGGTCTCATTTCAACCTTTCTGCTATCGGTATCTGGGTGTCTTTAGTTTTTTGCTTGCTCTGTAAAATGGGGGGTGAACCAGGGAAGTAGGAGCCCAAAAAATGTGATGACTAGAAGGCTAGGCAGGATGTTTGGAAGATTATCTAGAAAGGGAAGGTGGTCAATTTTCTGGAGTGGTTGCATGGATTCAAACCCCATGTCACCACCGCCTTCTTCAAAAATTGGGTCGATGACAAAGTTACTCTCCACGGAGTCACTGTGAAGCTTACTGAGGAATTCATAGCTGAGGTTACTGGGCTCCCCATGAAAGGTATTAAATTATTGAAATAGACCAGTATCTCCAATGTGGCCTACAAAAAACTCTCGAAGACGGATGAAGAGGAGAAGAATGGAGACTTCTTTGATGTGCAACATATTAAAGGTATTTGGCATGATGTGCTTGGCTGTATTCGTGAGTACTTTATCCTTGATAGTAGGAATAAAAGGGTGCACAAATTCCACTTTTTTGTTCTTAACCATTTTAGGTATAAGGATACAATTTCCTTCCCTTTCTATTTGCATTTCTCTTTGCTTCAAAGCTTGCATGCCCATAGAAAGAAAGAGTCACGACCCATCCATTTTACATGAAGGTCTGATATTGCTCATAGAGGGTTTTTTTAAAAATAAATCCATTACTTCGTCTCCCTCCACTGGCAAACATAAGTATTCTCAGTCCATAAAATGTAAAATTGATGAGAATGTCAAAGGGAAAGATAAGGCAAAATTGAAACCCTCTAGCTCTCGAAGATAAATTGTTGAAGAGGATACTAAGGTGGAGATTACTAAAGGCTTGGAAAAGGAAGTCCCAGAGGAAGAAGAAGGGATGGATGTTGGGGAGTTTAGCTCTAACCTGGAAGGCTATCAGAAAATGAAAGGCAAAAATGAGAAAGGGAGAGAGGAAGAAACAACTGAGGATAACTCGGAACAGAGCAAGTTTGATAATGAGGGTACTCAGTCTGTGTCCAGGTGAGGTGATAAAGATAAAGATAATTTAATTAATGGTCCTACCATTATGAGCGAGGAGGAAAACATGGGGAAGGCTTCCACTCCTGCAAAGGAGACTGAGGGACAAGATAAGGAGGCCCATAGTCAACATGACCCTGTGGAGACTAGAGAGGAGGAGCCATTGGATGGGGAGGAAAAAATTGATAAAGTTGGATCCCTACCACATACCACTACTAATGACGTAGGTGACTCCCTAGAGAGGGAAACCAAGCTCTCCTTCCTGCATTCTACGAAACTTAAAGCTAATTCTTTCCTCCAAGTCGATTCTTGGATTTATAATGAAATAATGGGGTTGAAGAAGAAAGTGGAAACCTTGCAACATAACCAGGAGGCTGACTAGGCTATTATTAAACACTTAGAGGAGCAAATGGGAGACATCCCAAAAAAGCTTAAGGATTATGAGCAAAATCTTAGAATGCTTATCAAGGAAAGTGGAACAAAAATGGAGCAGGTAACTTCAAGCATTTGTGTTGCGGCGGCGAGCCTAGGAAAAAGAGAAAATGAAGGAACCATATCTTCATAGGGCCCTAGCAAGAGGACAAGATAGATTTCAAGGAAGAAAGATTTGATTGTTGCTACTTCTTCGGCTACTAACTCCATCCAGGATATGGCTAAGATTGGTAAGGAGATAGTTAAGATGATCACAGAACTGTAATAGTTCTTTGGGTTTGCTTTACTGGTTGAGTTCCTTTTTAGGTCCTTTTTGCTGGTTGTTACATTTGGTTCCTGTGTTTGGTCCTATTTTCTGGTTTTTAGTTTTAAACTGTATTGGAGGTTCCAGGTCCTTGTAAAATCGAGGTACTTTTTTTGGACTATGTATGTGGTTTCAGGTCCCTGTAAAAATTGATTTTGGTGCTGCTTCTAGTAGGTCTAAGGACTCTTTTCTTGATGGCTATATTTCTTTTTCCTTTTTGAGGATGTGAAAGGGTTTCGGGGTCCCTTCAAAACCTATTTTTACCGTAATCTAAAACACTAAGTGGCTTCCTATCACTTGTTTGAGTGGTTCGGGTCCCTAATACTACCCAAGTGACTCGACAAAAACCATTTTGAGCCTCCTAGACATCCCCTATTACTTCAATCAAATTGGTCTACTAGGTCCTAGCAATTAGGCCTAATTCAATTAGGTCTCCCTTAACAATTTTTAGGGCTTGGCAAAAAAATTCCTTAAAGAACCCCTAAAACTAATACTATTTTTAGATACCCTTTTTGACACTCAATCAAACTTATAAGTATCACCCTTGAGTTCCACTTCTAGACCACCTAACCCCAAATGGGCTATTAAGGCTAATAAGGCAATTATGCTCCACTTTTCAAAGAAACTACATGCATCAAGGCTCTTTAAAACTGTCTAACTCTTGGGAAACTTCCTTGACACCTACTCAACACCAAATCCATACTTATATTTGACCCATTCACTATACACACTCCTCTACAATCAAATTTGCAATATGACTATGCCCATGCACATAGAGATGTAGGGCTAGGGTATCAATTTTCTTGAAATTGCTGCCATATCTCCACCTAAAATATTTTGAACCTTAAAGTACATCCTCTCTACTTGTGATCCACAAATGACCATAAAATTCCAACTGTGGATCAACAAGCAAGAGACATTTTAAGATGAAACCCTAGCTTGCAACACTCTACCAGGATAGTGAGTAGGAAAAATGCTATAACTTGTAAAAGATACCACTTGAAATAGTTAAAAAAAATTCAATGGAACTTGGAAAAATTCCTTAACTACACATACCACTATTCTACTGTTACCAATCCAAGAAATCTGTACAAGTAGTGCACTGCAAAATTAAGTGGAAAATCGTCACAATCCATCAGTTTCTCCTTCTACATTCATCAACCAAACTCATGGATTTTTTCTAGAGGTATTTTCAACATATTTTTAAAACTAATATAACTGATCCAACCACTTGGATAAGCCTATGGGTGCTACAAGAAAAAAGTTGCAAAAGTTGCAAAAGTTGCTTGACAACTTTTTGACAATTTTGCAATCTTTCACCAAAGGATTTTATTTGCAAATCCATGTTTCCTTACACAAAACCAAATGAATCCTGAGGTCCTTCCACAGCTCATAGGACCCTTAGAATCCTTTACATCAAAAAATTCTTTACAAACAACTTTTAATTGCATTTGAGCAACGTGGACCTAGAAAGCCCTATTAGCATTTCTTGGTGACTTTCCACATGACTCCTACTTAAAACCTCAAAATTAACCTTGTAAAGACCCACATGGTCTTAAAAAACTCTAGAAAATGAACTTAAAAGGACCCCTTCTCAAGGCTACAAGTCATCTTAATCGGTGCTCCTGCACCAAAAAGACTTGGAGATGTGGCTACACATGTAGGTTGCCATTATTGATAAGTTTGATTGCATCTTTCGTAAGAGATTGAGACATAACTTGGAGATTGAATTTTCCCTATAAATAGAGATAGGTGATTATAATTATCTTGTTTAGAAATACAAACATAGTAGTCAAAAAAATAGTAAATTTAGAGGAGTATGTGTTTGCCAATGTCCTAATAGCCCACTTTATATAATAAGGGTTGGACCTAAGCAATATAATATGGCACCACTTTGCACAGAGAACTTGGTGGTCATAGTAGAAAGAGCATAGTTGTAGGTCACTTTGATATGGTTTAATGCATGTCTATGGTGAAGTGCAGGAGGGAAAGTAATCAGTAACTATAGTGACCTACCACTATGAATCCTATCCAAAGAAAATGGAAGATAACATCAATATAACTTAATGCTAGAACAATGCATACTTAGAGGTTCTTATATAAACTTCCTTGTATTAAGTGTGTTTTTATCTATGTTTTGAATTCAATGTCCAATGATATGATTTCATATATTTATATACATTTTGAACTCAATGAAATAGAAAACCAATTCATGTTGTCTACTAAGAAGGAAATTATGATAATTTTAATTGTATTAAGTACTAGTACTTTGAAACTGAAACATGTACGCGAGGAAAATGAATAGAGGTAAGAGGGCATACTAGGAATATGCAATCCAAAATTAGTGTCTTGAAGTACACATTTTGTGATGCCATGTGTGTTCTCGGATGAGGAGTAATGTTTGAAATAAATGGTTAGTGCGACAAAAAAAGACATAAATGGTTTTAAGAACATGGTAGAAACTTTGTTATTGATGTTTTCATAAAAACTACCAAGGAATGTAATATCTATTTGTCTATTAAAGTGATAGTTTTAATTTTATCTTCTAACATTATTTTTTGAAACAAAAACATGTATGTGGCAAAAACATATAGAGATAAGAGGGCATTCACAAAAACTACAAACCATAATTTCTTTGGTGAAGATTTTTTTTGTCAATTCAAGTGTGGGAATAGATTCAAAAGAGTGCTCAAACTTGTAGTATAATGTATTATACGAACAAATTAAATGTCTAGCATAGGTTGAGATAGGCAAGGATGGACACATTTTTTCCTAGTAATAAGGAAGCATATGTAAGAATATGTGCAATGCTAAAATAATTGTTAGGGCAACATTAGATTAGAGTTAGAGTAAAAATTGATGTCTTTTGCAAAAAAAGATAGCGACAAACATGAACATATAGGTAAAAGTGTGCAAAGATGCATATGTATGTGTTATATAGAATTTGGTATACAACATTGTGGTATGACAAAAAGCCACTGTAGTTAAGCATGTGTGGGCTATCTTTTAAACATTATAGCCCACTTTATATAATTAAACAAATGTGGTGTCTCTTTGAGAAATCTCAAATATGTAGGGGTAAAGGAAGAATAAAAATGTGTAAGTGTTGAAGATATATGTAAGGTACACTCATATTCAAAATAGAACTGATTTTTTACAAGTTAAACTTCAATCAACATTTGATATAATAGAGGAGGAACATAAGGCTGATTTGTTCATTACAACAATAGGAAAAGTTTCAAAAACCTCTATTTTTTAAAGAGTTATATAAAAGGATCCATTGATAAACATCAATAGAGGGCAACACAAGTGAAGTGTGTTCTATGGACGATTAAGATAGTCTTGAAATGCACGATAAATAATGGGTGCATTTCCTTCTCTGTAAAACTTGTCAGCATGAATCTCCCTAAATTTAGTGCAATAGCTATAATAGTTGAGTTTTTGTGCATTGATTTCTTGCAAAACTTCCTTTTCTATGATGATCTCAAAATATTTAATATCACATGTATGTATATATGCCACTTGCATTAGTGCATATAATTTAGTACAATTCAGAGAAGCACAATTTGCAAGATTTTGGATTTCTATTTGAGGATACCCATTCCAATTGATAGACACATTAGACCTTGTAGATGGTTATAGAATATTGACCTCTAATGTACTACTCGAGATGTCTATTGCATAATAAGGTTTTGGGGGATTAGCCATGACCTTGAAAATCAAAACAAATGTTAAATATGAAAATGACAACCAATAACAATATTTATAGTATTAAACGGTATTAACTTGGATAGGTCACACAAGTGAAAGCAATATTCACCAAAATATAATATTGCTTTTTGAACAACAATGGGTGGAAATTAACTTTAATCTCACACAAAGAAAACATAGTTTTTTTGCATTTCATTGGGTTTAAATAGTTACATAGTAAAAGCATTGTAATTTTACATTGTCACCTTTAATGTCAAGAAAGACAAGAAGTGGACAATAGAATAAGAAAGATGAAATGAAACAAATTGTAGGAAAAAAAAAAGTTTTCTTACACAACACTTAATAAAATCATTAAAATAATAAAATAACATATAAATTTTCGAGTATATAAATAGAAGAAAACTAAACCTAATCATGATTTAAAAAAACTTTCAATTACTCTGATAAGTATAAGATAAGATAACAAAAGTTTAAAATGAAATTGATGTATTTTAAATAAAATGAAATGGAATGAATTTATAATTTTAAATATTTAGTAAAAAAATGATATTTATTTTAATAGAAAAACAAAATCTATATATGGAAACACATTTTGCTAGAGGAAACCCTATACCTAATTTTACAAATATCTTAGAAATCTAGACATGTTTCTTCTCATACCTTTAATGTGGAACTATGAGTGACAAAGAAAATAATAAAACAATACTTATTAGTAAACTACATTATCATTCTATATTGTTATTGTTTAAATGATTTTGTGAATTTTTAGTTTTTTATAGTAAAAATCAAAATCATATTTCAAGACAAATTTAAAACGAGGGATCACAATATAAAATATTTGTTCTAATGATTTTGTAACATTTTGATGTGTGAATGTATAAATTGTTATAATTTTTAAAAGATCAAATGTATTAATTATAATATTACAAAAAATGCTAAGACAAGCAAAGCCACTAGATTCAAACACGGGCCAATAGTTCACAAAAGTACCAACCCTGACACAATAATCAAATAACAAATACATTTTCAAAAAAATAACTTCACATAAAAGCATTGAAGTTTGAAGGCCACAAGGCAAGATATTTAATCAAATCCAGGCTACTAATTCCAATCTAGGTTTTATTTTGCAGATGGGAGAGATACAGAAAATTAAAAACCTTCATGTTTCTTGGCACAATGCAATCCAAAATATTTTCAAATTGATTAAATTTACATACTAGCACTTAAAACGGTAGAGCTTTAAGCCACCATTAACAAAACAAGTGCCATATAGTGGCTTAGTACTTGCCTTTAGTTTTTATATAAATCTAATTTAAATTTAATAAATTTATTAATGTATATAAAATATTCTAATTAATAAAAATATAATATAATTATATTTTTCTATAATGATATTAATTTAAATTTAAATTTTATTCATAAATATAATCATTGATCTATATGTTCTATTACATATATATCATATGATTGCTATTCTATTATAACTAATTATAATATGAAAATAATAATATTTTTATAATAATAAAAAATCTTAAATGCTTATATAATATAAGTAATATTATTTTTAATTGAATGAGAAAAAATATATTATAAAAATACATTATTAAAATATAAAAAATTTAAAACCAATGCGCTTAAATTAACGAAAATAAAAATATTAATGTTAATGAATCACATTCAACTTAATAAAAAACAATTTTAAAAAAGTATTAGTTTTATAATTTATCAAATCCGACCAATATAAGAGCTAAATGAATTCACCCAATCATAACTTGTAAAAATATTTTGTAAAAAATGTAAAGTTAAAATTTTTGCATCTATGCTATGTAACATATTAGTTTGATAAAAAATGATTTATTCTTACTCATAGAAACAGAAAAATATTTAATCTCTAATTAAAGCCTAAAATTCAAAAAGTATCACAATAGTACTTAGCCTATCGACAAGTACTAACAAGAGCTCCTAATTCTAATCTAGTGCTTTAAACCTTTCGCACAAGAAGAAACATGGACAGTAACACTAAAAAATATTCATCATTCCCAGTATAAAATCAACTAACAAACATATCTTCACATTGTAAAAAATATATAATATGTGCCATAATAAAAACCTAGGCTACTAATGCGGATAAGATACAACAATAACCATTATAATACATTTTTACATCAAAGTTTTTACACAAAACAAAACATTTCTCACATCTCAATGGTATTTTTGTGACCCGATAGGTTTGAAACATTCACAAGAAGTTTTCCATTTCCACTAAATTTGGTAAAAGACTTATAATGTGAACTATAACCAATAGTTTGTTTAAAGGTTTAAACACATGGTGTCCAACATGCAAAATAGTTTAATTGTGTCCACACTACACACAATAAACATTTATACTTGTACTGAGGACATGGCTTGAAGGGATCACAAATCTTGTAACCTACACACAGACAGACATTAATATTTTTATTATAAGCTCAATGGTTTGTGAATTTTATATAAAAAGCACGTTTCCTTGAATCTTTTTCTATCATGCATGGAACATGATTATCTTCTTTTACTAGGCTAAGATTGATTTGTGTTTTTGGTCAATTTTTGGGTCATTTTTACAAGTGCTATAGTAATAAGTGAGCCATTTACAATCCCTTGTACTATGTCCTATCAATCTATCAAGCACTTCTTCTGCTACGGGCATTGATTTGGAATTCATTGCCACTCATGAAATTGGTCACCTATTAGGGTTGGGGAAAACTAGTGAAGATGTTGGCATATGAATATGAAATAACTACAAAATTGATGAAGAACAAAAATGCTTCCAAAGCCATTGAGACAGGTGGATTTGTTCTATGGAAGATGATGCCTGATGATATGTAGAGCTTATCATTGGAGGCAACAAATTTCATGCAGGAATAAATGGAAAGATAGTTTGGAGACATGCACCATGGTTTGGTGTGCATGTAGAAAAAGTGCTTGTTAGGCCTTTGAGTAGAGCTCTTTAGGTCTAAAGCTTGTGCATCCTAACTACAATGCCTCTAAGGTTTCTACCATGCAACAAGACAACATCAACATATATTTTCACATAGATGACAATGACATGTTTTTAGATTGGGAGGATTTGGGCAAAGCAATGCTGCTGAGGAGGAATTTCTTCTTTCATCTACCATTGTTTAAGGTAAATAGTTATGCCATTGGTAGAGTGAGAACAATCCAATAAAATCATGGAATTTGATACTTTTTTGTTTCTTAATGCCTACTAGAATGGTTGACAAGAAACATCAAAATTATAGCTTTTATGTTTGATGGATACGAGGACATTTGTTGAAACTCTACACATAATTTTTTTAATTCAGAGGCTAGAATTATTTTCCTAGCATATTGACATTATAAACATTTGAGATAATATTGTTTTTCCAATATAGAAAAATGCTTCTACTAAAAATTGGAAAAAACATAAAAGAAAAAGAGGAAAACATGAACTTGAAGCTACAATTGTTTGGAAAAAGTAGCTGTGATAATAAATATGAATAGAAATGGTGGATACTAGAAATATGAACAAAAATGGTTCACTATTTAAAGACCCATTATGCAGCCCAAACAAGTTATCTGAGTGCAAGCCTATCCAATCATGGATCGGTTGGCCATTCAAATCAGATATGGAGATATGGCTGTCATTACCACTTGTTCAAATTGAATGCATGTAGCTTTATTGAATTAACTCTCCAAGTACAAATTGAATTCATGTAGCTCTATTGAGCACTAACCTATCAAGTCTCCTTGTACATTACTGCATAGGTAGACTTAAAAAATCATAAAGCAAAATCTTCTTGAAGATCCAACACAATCTCCAAATACAAGTTTTAACATTGATAATAGTTTAGCTAAAACTAAATCTTCTTAATATCATTCCACCCACATTAGAATTACAAACCCTTCAAATTGAATGTGATAACATTCATGGTGATAGATTGAGGTAAAATAAAATATTCTTGAAATAATCCAACCCACCTTCAAAGACCCTTTTGCTGATAATTAAAATTGCATAGCAAATTTTTGATGACACAAAAACCTATTCTTTAAACCATTTACTAGTCGTCTGAAACCATTTATCAATAATCATTTAGGGATGTGAGACAAATTCTGGTTGCAAGCAACCACATAAGGAAAGCGTATCGGCTAATTATGGATGAACATTAAAGTAGTCTTTGTGATTGAAAGTTATTTCTTCACTAGGGTAAAACTTGTGTAAATTTATGAATTTTGAAATTTAATTGGATGATCTTATGGGATGAAAATGAAAGTTTGGATATAAGCGATGAGTCGTTGGGTAATTAATATGAATGAATTTTGAAATAATTCAATTTATGATATATTTTAAGTGTCTTAATTTAGTCAATCAATTTTTAAATTTTTTAAATTTGAATTTGGCTTTCTTTTTAAAAATGAAGTATTTTATTTTATTAAATATTTTCCATTTTTGGGTTTGGTAATAAATAATTTTGGAAACCTTTTTTCACTTGAACTTAGTCTTTTATTGGAAATTCAATTATCTATCACATCTAACTATCAAACTTCCATAAAGAATGGTATGTTCCTACAATTTTATGGAGAGATTACTATTGTTCATTAATGTTTTAAAATTTATTGGGATGATATAAAATAGTGAAGTGTCTTTTAGAAAACAATACAAACTTATGTATGATTTGTGAAAGAAATTTAGATGTCCTTTTGTAATCGATATAGTAAATTATTTAAATTATAAATACAAGTTAGATGCATTAGTTTCTTTATAGAATCCATAAAATATTTTTTATTCAAATTTGTGAGTTATATAAAATTTACCTTGAACCTTTTCAAACCTCATATTTATTATTAACAAATGAAACATTAAATTTGTGCCTACATTTTGGAATCTTGAGTGGATGTGCAAAGGGAAGCCCAACACCTTCCTTAATGCTTCCTAAGATTTTAAAAAAAAAACTGTATCCATGTAAATTAGACATCTGCTTCTAAGTGTATTGGAGTTTAATAATTTTTCTTTTTAAGTAAGGATGTCCTTGACAATTTCATTGCAGTCTAGGAAGTTATGAAATGAACATGAAAAATCAATCTAGGTACCCCTTCATTCAAAATTTCTTCAAAAATAGTATGAAAGGATTGCGTGTTAGTTAATCATCTCAAGGCTAGTTACTTTGGTCTGGATACATTTGACCATTTCAAATGTTTTTGTATATTTTTATGCTTGTCTAGTGTCAACAATATTATTTGATCTAAATATTTCCCCAGTTTTCAATCTATGTACCATGGGTTCTCTTTAACACCACTTGTCTATATATTAGTGTTTGAAGAGATTGACTATCTTTTTACAAAAAATATCTTATTGTGATAGGTTAAAGGGGTCTCTCTTCCTAGCAATAACTCCTAAAAATTGGTTAATGAACATTATGCATATGAATCCTTCCTCACACTACTTGGAGTTGAAGGCATTCCTTTTTGTAGGATTTCAAGTATCTTGCCACTTTTTCTTAACCTTTAGGCTCAAACATCTAATGAAGTAAAACACAATATTGTATGCATTCTTCTTGTAATATCTTAGCTAACTTAACTCATTTGACTAGAAATCTACTTACTACAAGAGGATATTTAAAGTCTTTGAGATTTCCTATCTATTTTGAGCTTGTTAGTTTAATTTTTGGTATTATATTGTTCACATATTTAAAAAAAAACTATAAATTAGATTACTAAGCTACTCTTACTAATAGATAAATTTTAAATATGCTCTTGTTGGATAAAAATGTTTATTTAGGGATTTACCAATGATACGAAGGCTTAATTTTTTTATATTAAGCTATGTATAAGGTATATAATCTTATTGTATAAATATGTTTAGCAATATTACAAACCATATTCTAAATAACGGTGGAATGCATGAGGACGATAGGGTTTACAACCAACAATAATAGTGGAAGGATAGGGAAGTGATTCCCATGATGACCACTAAGATGGGTTTGGGAGCATCCAAAAAGGGATTAAGCTCATAGCTTTTGGTAGGATGCTCAGCAGGGAGACACTAACAAGAGGAGTGAGGGTACAAACCAATAGGAGTACTCCAAAATATTTAGAAGACTAAAAGACAGTTTTAGAGCATTAGAGAAAAAAGATTAGAGGCTCAAGCACCCTTTTCAGCCAACCTAAAAGACAATAGAGAAACCATCCACATTGGACAATAGGGTCATACTGGTGTAGATTGAATCAAATTTAGAATGACATGATTCAATACATGATCTAAAAGATAGGGTTTTTTTCCATGAAATGGGGTAGAAGTTGGCCAGTGTATGCACTCATTCCAAAATAGATAGACAGAAATGGGGACACTTAGATTTTTTTAATGGAAATTGCTACCTAATGGTTTTTTCTTGGTGATCAAGGATAATACAAGGGAAAAAAATGGATGATGATCCTTTCATTATGGAACTATCCCAAAAATTACACATAAAGATCACAAAATTTTTGCTTTGTTCTTTTTGGAAGAGTGAGAATATAGAAATTGGTATAAACCTTGGATGGGATTTCTTAAGACAATTTAGATCCTTTTCATTCTATAATAATGATATTGTATTAGGTGATCACAACAAGATTATATTCAATCATCTCCTTCAAAAATAATTGAATATTTGATGTACATGAAATTTTACTTCTCGAGGATCCAACTATCATTGTGGTTTAGAAGATCAAAGAACTGCCAAAAGAATGTCAAACAAATATACTATAAAAGTATTTCTATGATAATCCCATTTTAATATTTGGATATGATGGATGGGGAGAATTCCAAACAACTTGCAACACTAAAGAGATTTACATTCTATCTCCAAAACTCACTAAAGGAAAATTGGTACTTCTAAAGACATTGTTAAGAATATATAAGAAAGTTCATATAATATTTTGTTGCAAGGATATCACATACTAGTTCCTTCTTGGATTTCACAATGTAAATAATCTAATTAATGTGTTTAATCCATATTTTAATGTAGATAATATAATTATTTTGCAAATTAACTCCTTAAAAATCAAGTACTACTTTATTGGATGCAATCTATCTTGTTGTCCATTTCTTTGGAAGCCAAATAGAATGGATCATTGAGCATCATGATGATACCAAAATTCTTGGTGATTAAGACAATCTCAATACAAAATCAATTATAGAGAGGATGCTAAAGTATAATTATAAGAAAAAGTATCTAATAGAATTTGATAACATCTCAAATTAGTGAGAACATCATCTCATTCTTGATACTCAAAGATGGCATATCCTACAATGATAGAAATTGATGAATTGAGTTTAGAGATTTTTTTTGATAGAATGTGGAGCACTCTAAAACTAGGGTCATAGGCCTATACACCATATGCAGTGCCTACCCAACCCTTCACTTAGCTAGGCTATCAAGAGAGTTAATGGTATCCTCTTCACCTAGCCTTAAAGACAGTTCTAAGGTATTTTTACAATAGTTCACCCTTATCATTTGCTTCTCCAAACCAAACAAGATATAATTAATGGGAATCCCAATTTATGGTTTGAAGAACTTTGAGAATAAGGAGTCACCTTCTACATGATCCCTCAGCCATGGAGAAAGGGAGGAGCAAGCTGTTAAAGAACCAATATCATTCAAATAAGCCTTGCAAGCACCCCAAGTCATTCTAGAATGGGAAAATTTAGTGTAGGAAATACAATCAAGAGATAGAGGCAAGGATCAAGCCTCTCTTGTACTCACACTATGCCCTAATCCCCAAATGTCCATTATCGTAGACTAAGAAAAGGAAGAATAAAATATTGTGCTATTCTTTTGTTGCCTTGGATGTTTTTTTTATTCCATCACAAAATTCTTTAATGAATGGTTGCAAAAAATGTGGATTCAAAAGATGGGTTATTAGTTTTCCTATTGTCAAATGTTGCAAAAAGGTTTATTTATCATTTTTCAATGTAACCCATTCACCTAGAAAGTTAAGATTGATAGGCACTTTTGGAGGGTTGGGTCATGTGAATTGAGGGATATCTCTTGGTTTTCTGAGGTTTCCAATCATGAGGTGCTTGCCCTTTCTCAGCCAATGTGGGTGACTATAGTAAACATGCCCCCTTTCCTATGGAATCTAATCCTTCAAGCATTAGAACCCATTAGAAAAGTTTTCTGGGTTGATCAATCCAATGTCCTTATTCCTAATACTAATAGAAGGGTCCTCATTTTGTTAAACTTGGGTGTGGATATCCTAGAAAAAAAGTGTTTTGAATTGGAAACAACCATTGTTTATTACACCATCACATTCTTGGGTGGTATTAACACCTACTATAAGTGTAGGCAAGAGAGCCACATGAGATAATATTGTCCTCTTCTTAAAAATTGTCACCCTACCCTTCCAAAAAATAAGGGCCCTTGACTTTGCTATAAGATTTCTACAACCTCTAATGCAACCAAGTCACCCCAAAAGCATGGTCCCTAGGAGCATAAGAACACCCAAACTCACAAATGGATATATAACTTAGAAGAACTCAGGACTTCCCTGGATAAGTTGAAATCCCAATTTGTTTCACCCCCTACCCCTTGACTCATCATCTCTTAAAGAATTAGAAAGCTTACCCAGTGCACAAGATCTAGAATTTGGTTTGGATGTACTAAAGCCCAAGCCTAGGCATATAACTCAAAATCCCAAGCAAATGGTCCTAGAAAGGATAAAAATGAAAGCAAAAATTGTGAACTCTTCCCCACAACCCAAATGTAGGACTTATCAAATTTCAACCCTGGGCTCCATATTTCCTCAACCTAATCCCACCATTCATCCACCCACCATTCATAGGGAGGATGGGTCCCTTCCTATAAACTGTAGTAACACTCAACACTTAGATAGATTTATTTATGTTAATTAAGGAAAGGGGGTGAGGAGAAGATAATTGGAGAAAATAATATACAAAAGGAGGATAACCTTAATGACTTCTTTATAGTGGTTATTTATATACCCCCTCCCCTCCTCCTCCTCCTCCAATGAGTGGTAATATAATCCAACACATAGAGTGTTTAGTAGTTACCTGGACTTCTTTGTGGAAGGTGTGAGGTTGAATGGTGGACAAGAGTGTAGCAAATATTAGGTAGCGAAGGAGATTGGGAGCCTTAGAGTTGCTTGTGATGGTCATGAAGGGAAGACTTTCATCTATTTTGTTGAATCTATCAAGAAGATGAAGAAAAGTAGGACAACCTTCAAGAAGGATGACATTGAGGAGGGATAAATTTTAAGGAGAAAAAGGGGTAGACCCCTAATGTTTCAAAAGTTTTCAGACCCTCGTGGAAACTAGTAGTTGATCTTGTATGATGAAGTTGAATTGTGCATCTTGGAATGCAAGAGGCGTAATGCCCTGCTTGGGAACCCAAAAGAAATAAATTTAATATGTTACAAAGTTTACAAATATATTTTTTAAAAACTTTAAACAACATCAAAGTAACAATGTGAAAATAATAGACATATACACAACATTTACATAAATGCAATTACAATACAAATTTCAGTCCTGAAGGGTTCCTTTGTGTTGAGTCATGTTTAAGAAAGTTTTATTAATAAATTTGAGTCTCAATTACAATGTCCATAATCATAAAATGAATAAACACATACATAATCTCATATACATATACATAAAACAAATGATATGATATAGTACATTCAAATAACATCATCCACTGCTCATGTCACAGGGTATGCAATAATAAATACGAGTACATCAATATACAATGCAATATCCTGTAGGATCTCAAAACACATGATACATAGATACATCAAATGAATAGAAGTCTCCAAGATAAGAATACAAATGATAATGGTACAATTGTATCAATGAGCATCTGACATCTGTTAATCTGAGGGGGACCCAAATGGTAAGAAGACACTACCTCCAGACCATGTGGTCACCTAATTAGACTCCCACTCCCACTGTGTAGGAGAGATAATGTACGATCCACACACAAATAATCAAATCATAAAAAAATCCTAGGTTAGGAATCTTGATAGCCAAATCTACCTCAAGGGTAACACAAACTACTGATAAAGAAAAGATAATCAATGTCGAAAAGACACTCATCCAAATCAACATCACATACCAAAATCAACAACATATACCAAGTACAAATCAAATATAAAAACCAAAAAGATACAACCACCTTCAAATCAATGTCAAGTGTCACAAGCACAATAACCAACAAATAACAACTGTTATCAATAAAATTAAGTAAACCACCAATCCCTAACTCCAACAATAAAAAACACCACCAATGAATAATTGACATTCATTAATAAAAGTTAACTATCAATGATAACTGACATCCAATCAATAAATAATAACTCAAAATAAATACACCATCAAAATTAATATTTAACAAGTACACCACCAATAAATACACCACTAGAGGCAAATATAAAGCAAACATGAAGGAGGATCGGGCTACATACTATGGAGTGTCATCACATAAGCCAACTCTAAGATTACCCTGGCAATCTTTTAGGACCCTGACCCCCTAGTGACTCTATGCAGAACCAAAATACTCTCTCATGAAGATGAGGAAACTAGTCATACCTCTTAAGGTATCATCCCATTCTCATCCTTAGCCTATACAAGCATTCAAAACATGGATGACGAAAAATCTCTAACTTATCTTTTTAATTTTTCTCAAGACATGAGGGAGGAAATTGTTTTAATTACTATGTTATCACTTGTTACACAACTTACAATGAGTTACTCTATCAGCCACTTTGGGCTCTGACCACCATTGCAAGCCACTCCCATAGACATGCACCTAGACTACCTTCCCAAAACTCACAAACCACAATTGTGTCCCTTACCACAAAAGTAATATTGATCAAATTCAATTTCTTAATAGGTTCTCAAAACCCAAGTTCTCATAAAAGATCATCAAAAGAAATCTCAATTTAAATCATAAATTACATTATGACATCTAGTCAAATAATCAGAAAATAAATCTAAAAAATGCCTTTGGTGTACATCCTAACTTGGCCAACTAAACAACCCACAACAAAAACCATCACAAAAAAAACATTACAAGACTATAAATAGAATATTTAAGAAAACACATAGTTTTCAGCCATATGATTTAACTCCATCATTTTATCTTGTTTAATTTGAGCTATAAAGATGTGTTTAAAAATAAAGTAAGATTATACATGTTAATATAAATTATTATGCTAATATACTTATTTAAATCAATAACTATTTGAAAGTCAAATCTTTTTTTTGCATATAAAATATCATGCAATATTATCATGTTATTAATTTAAATAATCTTAAATCATGAATGATTTAATTAATAACATAAATGTATATTATTAGATTATATATTAATATCAATTCTATTTCTAAAATATTAATTTGACTTCTATTTAAGTCCAATATTAATATTTACTTTTCCTTTAATTCATAATGCAACTAGAGATAACTCATATTTGAAATTATAATTATAATTAAATTATTTACAATTTCTCTCATAATATTAAACATTAATAACTAGATGATTATATAGTGAACTCCACTATAGCTTCTCTTAAAATATAACTAAATCGCAATTATATTTTTATTAATTTATAACTCTACTTGCATTAAATTTATAATAAATTATATCCCACTAAGAGTTTTAAAAGTAATCCAGGCAAGAGCCTACAACACAATAGTAAATTTGTGAGCCTCTCACTTGGGAGGTCTTGGGTTCGAATATACTCACACTTAATAAATAATCATAATTAATAACAACACATAATAATAATTAACTTGGCTTTGGCCTATTACCGATAAAAAAAATGATATTAAAAATTCACTTATAAGAAAATAAATAGCATTTATTATTTAATTTTTAAAATTAATAAATTGTTGGAATTATAGATGGAGTAACTGGGGGGGAGAGGTTGGGGTGAATCAGTTACCACAAAAACAAATCCACATATCCCTTAGATGTCTTACATACCTATTTACTGCTGATACTCGGTAAACACTGTAAGAATGTTGTAATTCGGTAGATTAACTAGTTACTGATCATCTAGCATTCATAATAATTAATATGCATGCAAAAGTAAAATAAAATGAACACAAGAGACACCAGATTTAACATGGAAACCCAATATGGGAAAAACCACCAAGTAACTAGCTACCAATTTTCACTCTTCTGAAGTAAGCCTTGTTAGGAGCCAACCCCGTTAAAGGTTACAATAAACATTGTTAGGTGTGACCCTATTAGAGGATTTAATCACCCTGTTAGGAGTGGCCTTGTTAGAGGTCTTTAGAACAATTCAACTAAACCATCACCTTGTTAGAGGATTTACAAAATGGCTGTTAAACCAACTCTGTTAAGAGATTTGAAATCACTGCTACAATGGTTAGAAAGTAACAATGAATTGACCTAAATAAGATGCAACTAAATTTGTTGATAATAGATCTCCATTCTGCACTATTAGATCCTTCTCGATCAAATATAGCTTTGTTGCTCCTCAATGATCTCTGATCATCCTTCAAAATTTGCTCTTAGTCCTTCTTTATCATTCACATCCATCACACACTTAGAATTCACAACTTGACCTCTTGTATATACCATTTAGATTATCAAGTCAGCTCATTCACAAGTTACATGTACCAATAAACCATATATCAATCAGCTACAAATATTACATTAAAAAAATAGACTTTATTTCACAAAATAATGGAATCCTTCACTGGCCGACCCTGCTCGGTAAATATTGCTTCCAAAAATAATTTCTTGAGTTAACCATCTTAACTTGGTTAACACTGCAAAAGTTTTACTGCCGAGTTAACTTGGTAAGAACTAGATTTCCTTCACTATCCATGAAAGCTTGGTTAGAACTATTTTTTGCACTATTTTCTCTTGATGACCGAGTGAGGTTAGTAACAATTGAATTTCCTTTGCTAAACCTTGAAAGCTCGGTAGTAACTACCTGTATAAGGTAAATCCTGAGAATGTTTGATAGACACTGTAAACCTTCTCTGCTAACCTTCTGAACTTGGTAGGCTTTGTCTTTTGCCTTGCTGACCATTTGAGCTTGATAGACTCAGTCTTTTGCCTTGCTGACCAACTAAGCTCGGTAGACTCTGTCTGATGACTAATATGACATTTGTGTAACATCAAAGACAATACACAATTGAACAATTGTATCCAACAATCTCCCTCTTTGGCATTGATGGCAACACAACATGTCATAGCAGAATGAAATTTGAAGATAGGTCTTTACTGACATAATACTTCACCTTCTTCCTCAAAATACAGTGATCTCCCTCTTTCATAATGATCTCTCACTCTTACACAAACTCTTTATTATTTTTACAAATTTCAGAAAGATATGAAAATATACTCTCCCTCTTTGACAACACATGCCAAAGACAACACAAATCAAATGAATAACATTGTACCTGATGCACTGATTCATATGCAATGACTTCATTACTTTGTTGCATCAATTGATAGATCTTCAATTCTGTTCTTGTTGATGCGTCACTAAAACTATATTTTAGTGAGCTTCAGATAGGGGAATGACCTCTAACTTGCATCTTAGATACAAGAATGCATCCTTAGGTAAAGTCTTTGTGAATATGTCAGCAATTTTTTCCTTTGTATGAACATATTCCAATCTGATTTCCTTTCTTGTACCAATTCTCTAACAAAGTGATACTTTATAGAAATATGCTTGGTTTTTGAATGCATCACTGGATTCTTGGATATGTTGATTGCACTTGTGTTGTCACAAAATGTAATAATAGATTCTTTGATTTCTTGCTTCAGAGCTTCCAATAATTGTTTGAACCACACAATGTTTGAGTAGTTTACTATTGCTGTGACATATTCAGCCTCTGCTATGGACTGGGATGTACAATTTTGATTTTTACTTGTCTAAGAAACCAACCTCTTTCCAAGAAAGAAAGCACCTCCACTTGTACTTTTTCTATCATCAACATTCCCTGCCCAATCTGCATCAGTGAACACTTTTAAATCCAAATTTCCTCCAATTTTATACCATAATCCATAATCTTCAGTTCCTTTTAAGTATCTCATGATCCTTTTGATTGCCATCATGTGATTTTCTTTTGGTTTTGCTGAGAATCTAGCTACAATTCCCACTACAAGGGCAATGTCTAGTCTTGTATGCACTACATACTACAACTTTCCAATCATAGATCTATATAATGTCTGATCCACTTCTTTTGATTCATCATTTTTGGTAAGTTTCAATCCAGTACACATAGGAGTCCCAACTGGTTTGCAGTCTTCCATACCAAAAATTTTTAGTATCTCCTTGATGTATTTAGATTGAGTGATGTAGATTCCATTCTTACTCTATTGAATTTGAAGACCAACAAAGAATTTGATTTCACCAAACATTGACATTTCAAATTCCTTGTTCATTTGTTCTAAAAATTCTTTGTAAAGATCATCATTTCTTATGAACAAAGTATCATCTACAAATATCTCTGCTAAAACAATCTTATTATCTGGTCCTTCCTTTATGTACAAACTACTGTTATCATTAGTTCTTTGAAAACCAATTTGAATAATATAGTTATGCAATCTTTCATACCATGCTCTAGGGGCTCTTTTCAAACCATATAATACTTTATGCAGTT
The DNA here is from genome assembly GCA_028749045.1 of Cupressus sempervirens. Taxonomy (NCBI): domain Eukaryota; kingdom Viridiplantae; phylum Streptophyta; class Pinopsida; order Cupressales; family Cupressaceae; genus Cupressus; species Cupressus sempervirens. The sequence continues at coordinate 137,255,419 of CM053788.1, read as the reverse complement.
TGTAGACCATGTCCTTCTTGTTTGGATCAACAAAACCTTTAGGTTGTTCAATGTAAACCTCTTCATCCAATATGCCATTGAGAAATGCTGACTTGGCATCCATCTGATAAATTTTGAATCCTTTGTATGCAGCATATGCAAGTAAGGTTCTGACACCTTCCAATCTTGCAACATGAGCAAAAGTCTCACCATAGTCTACACCTTCTTCTTGAGAGTATCCTTTGCATATCAGTTTAGCTTTGTTCCTTGACACCTTACCATCTTCATTTAACTTGTTTCTAAATACCAACTTAGTTCCAATTACATTTTTGTCTTTAGGTCTAGGTACAAGAGTCCATGTTTTGTTTTTCTCTATTTGTTCTATCTCTTCATTCATAGCTTCAATCCAACTTTCATTTTCTAATGCATCTTTGACATTTCTAGGTTCAAAATCAACAAGTAAACAAGTGCCTTTCAACTTACTTCTTGTCATTGTTCCTTCTGATTTATCTCCAATGATTTGATCTAGTGCATGATGTTTCCTAACATATTTGGCTAACACAGGATCTTTGCCTTTTGAATGACTTGCATTGTTATCCTTCTATGTCTCAACTTCTGGTTCTAGATCTAGTTGCTTAGGCTCGATAGATGTTGATTCGGTAGCTTCTATTTGCAACTCAGGTTCTTGCAACTCGGTAGGTATTAGCTTGGTTTGAACTTCCTGCGAATCAATTACTGAAGACTCTGGAGTTGAAATTTTTTGATTAATAAGTATATTTGGCATTGTATCAGGTTCAATATAAACAAATCTCCTATAGTCTTCAGGTTCTCTTTTGCTTTCTTCTTCAGTTCTTTCTACAAACTCATCAATTTTCACATGTGCACTTTCTATGACTTTGTGAGTAGACAAATTGAAACATCTATATGCTTTACTTTTGCAAGAATATCCCAAAAATATTCCTTCATCACCCTTTACATCAAATTTAACTTTCCTAGATTCTTTCAAAATGTAACATTTGCTTCCAAATACTTTTAGGTAACTTAAATTGGGTTTGTAGCCATACCACAACTCATAGGGGGTCTTGAATGAGTCCTTTTTTAGCTGTACTCAGTTCAAGGTATGAACTGCAGTGCTGATAGCTTCTTTTTAGTATTTGATAGCAATGCTCTTCTCAATCATTAAGGTTCTTGCACAGTCCATGATAGATCTATTCCTTCTTTCAGCTATTCCAATTTGTTCAGGAGTTCCTGGTACTAAAACCTATCTTTTGATTCCCCTTTCAATGCAAAATTTATTGAACTCATGTGAAATGAATTCACCACCTCTGTTAGATCTTTAAAATTTCAGTCTTTTACCTGTTTCCTATTCTACTCTGGCCAAATACCATTTGAACTTTTCAAATGCTTCTAATTTCTCTCTTAGGTACATGACAATCATCATTCTTGAATAATCATCAACAAAAAGAATGAAGAATTTTTCACCAGTATAACTTTCAATGCCAATAGGTCCACATAAATCAGTATGCACAATTTCTAAAATTTCTTCAAACTGATAGTTCTTGCTTTTAAAATTAGTTTTTCCAATTTTGCCAATTTGACAATTCTTGCATAGACCAACCTCAGGTTTCTTTATGTTAGGAATGCCTCTTAATTTCTTGAATTTACTTATTTTTACCAAGTTGTCAAAGTTTACATGACACAACCTCCTATGCCATAACCAACTTTCTTCAACTTGAGCAATAAAACATGAACATTCACCAAGTTCAAGATAAAACAAGTTACCTTTTCTTTGAGTGCCTGGTCCAATCAACTTTCCTTTGCCATCCAACAATCTTGCTTTTCCACACATAAATTCCACTTTGAATCCATTATTGAGTAACTATGCCACACTTAGCAAATTATGCTTTAGTCCTTCTAACCAATATGCATTATCAACTACAAGTTCCTTGGTCAGTTAGATTCTTCCTTTTCCTCTTATACAACAAGGTTCATTGTTACCAAATCTTACACTGCCACCATCATAGTCTTCAAAGTGTTCAAACTTAGTTTTATCACCAGTCATGTGATGAGAAAAACCACTATCTATGATCCATGTATCATTTTTTCTCACATGAGAAATGAATGCCATTTTTTCATCATTATCAGATTCATCTTTTACAGCTATGTAAACAATTTCATCTTCTTCTTCATCATCAAAATTATTAGAATCTTTAGCCATAAAACATGTTTTCTTACCTTTATCTTTGAATGATTTGAAGTCTTTCTTGCCATTGCACTTGTGACCTTTCTTCTCATCCTTGTTCTACTTATTTGGGCACCTAGCAGCAATATGTCCAATTTCTTCACAAGAAAAATAGATTAGAGGAACCTTACCTTTCTATTTTCCTTTGCCTCTTGAATATTTCCTTGCTAGCAGAGCTTCAACCACCTCAAGATCACTGTCTGAACTCTATTCTGATTCTTCATCACTATCTAATTGAGGATCCTTTAACTTTTTGCCTTTTTCTTTGAGTGAAAGCTTGGCTTCAAATGTTGATTCAATGTTCTTGGCAGCTGGAACATAATTATCATAGGTGTCTAGCTCAAATGCAATCAATCTTCCAACTATGGCCTCTAAATTTATTTTATGATTTGCTTCACATCTTCTTTCTTGAATTGCAGAGACTTTGATTGCATAAATGGGAAGTAGAGTTCTAAGAACTTTACTTATAACTGTCTCCTCCTTGATATCTCCTCTAGATGCTTTGATTGCACTAACACATGCTTTAACTCTTTCAACATATTTTGCAATGTTTTCATCCTCTCTCATCCTTATTTGATCAAATTGTCCTCTCAAACTTTCTACTTTGGCTCTTCTCACATTATCATCTCCTCCATAGATCTCTTTCAGCTTGTTCCAAATTTTAAAGGCAATTTTGCAATCCTTGATGTCATCAAATTCTTCATAACTCAGAGCAGATGCTATATCTATCATCATGTTGTTGTGAGTCTTCTTTTCAACAATATCATTGATAGATAATGTACCAGAAGGTTCTGCATATTTTTCATCAAGGTACTTCAGCCCCGTATCACCAATAGAAGCCAGATGAAGTCTCATCAACCCCTGCCATGCTGAGAAGTTGTCCCTGTTAAGTCTTGGAATTTCCCTCTTATAATACATCTTGACCTTTGGCTTAGATCCTTGAAATCTTTTCCTGCAAGCACCAAAAGCTATGATACCAATTGTTGGAATCATAGATGGAGTATCTAAGAGGGGGGGGGGGGGGGAGGTGAATCAGTTACCACAAAAACAAATCCATAGATCCCTTAGATGTCTTAAATACCTATTTACTATTGATACTTGGTAAACACCGTAAGAATGTTGTAACTCGGTAGATTAACTAGTTACTGATCATCTAGCATTCATAATTATTAATATGCATGCAAAAATAAAATAAAATGAACACAAGAGACACTAGATTTAACATGGAAACCCAATATGGGAAAAACCACCAAGTAACTAGCTACCAATTTTCACTCTTTTGAAGTGAGCCTTGTTAGGAGCCAACCCTGTTAAAGGTTACAATACACAATGTTAGGTGTGACTCTGTTAGAGGATTTAATCACCTTGTTAGGAGTGGCCTTGTTAGAGGTCTTTAGAACAATTCATCTGAACTGTCACCTTGTTAGAGGATTTACAAAATGGTTGTTAAACCAACTCTGTTAAGATATTTGAAATCACTGCTACAATGGTTAGAAAGTAACAATGAATTGACCTGAATAAGATGCAACTAAATTTGCTGATAACAGATCTGCATTCTACACTATTAGATCCTTCTCGATCAAATATAGCTTTGCTGCTCCTCAATGATCTTTGATCATCCTTCAAAATTCGCTCTTAGTCCTTCTTTATCATTCACATCCATCACACACTTAGAATTCACAACTTGACCTCTTGTATATACCATTTAGATTATCAAATTGGCTCATTCACAAGTTAAATTTACCAATAAACCATATATCAGTTAGCTACAAATATTACATTAAACAAATAGACTTTATTTCACAAAATAATGGAATCCTTCACTGGCCGACCCTGCTCAGTAAATACTGCTTCCAAAAATAATTTCCTAAGTTAACCGTCTTAACTCTGTTAACACTGCAAAAGCTGCAGAATCCTTTGGCTATCGAGTTAACTTGGTAAGAACTAGATTTCCTTCACTGTCCATGAAAGCTCAGTTAGAACTGTTTCTTGCACTATTTTCTCTTGATGATCGAGTGAGCTCGGTAACAACTAAATTTCCTTTGTTAAACCTTGAAAGCTCGATAGCAACTGCCTGTGCAAGGTAAAGCCTGAGAATGTTCGGTAGAAACTGTAAACCTTCTTTGCTAACCTTTTGAACTCAGTAGGCTTTGTCTTTTTCCTTGCTAACCATCTGAGCTCGGTAGACTCTGTCTTTTGCCTTGCTGACCAACTGAGCTTGGTAGATTCTGTCTGATGACTAATATGACATTTATGTAACATCAAAGACAACACCTAATTGAACAATTGTATCCAACATAAATCATATAATTTTTTTTGATAGGTAACATTATGATTTTGTATTAATATTAAAATAGTAGGAATTACAATATTTCCATATGCAATTTGGCCATCGTCCTAACATACATTTATCTACCCATCCCCGAGGCCAAACATATTGTTTGTACAAAAAAATAGTGCATTAGCACCTTGCCACAAACACAAAACACCCAAACCCACATAGCCATCCAAGAAGAAGACAAAAGGGTACCCTAAGAGCTAACACTGACCACCTCCACCACCATCCTATGGCTAGTCCTTGAACTAATGAGCCGCCTCCTCCTGTGTGAAAGTTGGAGTGGCTCAATTGTCTAATACAGACAAAGGCCTTAGCTTCTTGCATGGAACTTGGTGACACTTACTATTATTTTCTCTCACTTCTTCCATTAATGATACATCCACCCACATACCCTTTACCATGGAATTGCCCCTATCCATTGGATTCTTCCTCCCAAGTTGATGTTGTAGGGGCTGCCCTGGCACTAGCACATTCTTCTATGGTGTTGCCTTCTTGAAATCATGCTTGTCTTTGACTGACACCCAAATCTTCCCCTGCAGGAAGTCTACTATCTTCCTCCATCCTTGCTCTACCTTGGCTACGTGCACCCCTTTTGGACTTGCTGAAGACCAAATTACCAAGGGTTGAACAGAGGAATCCCCACCACTAATTAATTTCCACGACTCTTCTCCCATCTCTATGCACACACCCAAAACAACCTGTTCCACTATCTCTTCCAACCCCAACAACCACTTTGGATCGATACATGTTTCCAAAACTTGACATACTTCCTCCTTCAAATCACTCACCATCAGTGCTAACACCACAAAAAATGAGGCCACATCTAGATTCAAATGTTGCTTCCAATAATCTTTCAGGTACTCCACATCATACATCTATTGAATTCCTTCTAAGAAATCTAGGTTGTTGAATATGAAAATGTTCTTCAACCACCAATCTATAATCTTTCCATTATATGTTTGCGTTTGACTCTCTGATCCTAGCACAAAATTTTACTCCATCTCTGTGTCCCTTGTTGAATACTTTGCAATTTTCCCTGTCTTTCCTCCTTAAATTACTTTTCTTTGAACACTCTAGAAGCAAACATATGTCGGGGTGCCTAAAAGTGATAACATCAACTGACACGCATTGGAGATTGTGATCTCTACATACCATGAAATGAATGCCATTGAGGGATGGAGTCATAATAAAATTTACAATCTCCATATTATCAGCAAGGACACATGATTTTGTTATTGTATTTGGAGACTAAAATATTCCTCTCTTTATTCTAAAACAAGAAGTCTAAGGTCTTCTTATATCTCGTTCTGTGTCCCTAAAGCTACATTTGCAACCATGTTGGCCAACTTATCTGCCACCCTATTTGTTTCTCAGTAAGTATGGGAAACCCTAAAATCTTTAAATTCCATTAACAAACCTTTGATCTGCTAAATGTATTTGTCGAGTTGCCTCACTTCTAGCTTCCCCTTCTTTATTCCATTAATGATGATCTCTGAGTCACCTTTAAGATGAACTCTTTGAATGCCCAATTTAGCACCTAAAACTAGAGCCTTTTTTGCTGCACAATATTCTGCCACATTATTCATTCCATCAATCAATCATTTGGCATCAAATGCAAGAGTATTTCCCTTATGATGTCTTGCTACACAACCATACCCCAAGACTCCCAGATTACCCTTGGTAGCCCCGTCAAATTTTATTTTAACCCACCTTTCCTCTAGTGGTGTCCAACATACCTTTTCCCTATTTAGTTTATGATTAGCCCTACCAAGCCCATTAACGGGCCTAAATCATATAATTTTTTAATTTAATATATATTTTTTAGAATTTTTGAAAGTAATAATTAATCGTAAAAAATATTTTTAGTAAATAAATAAATCTAAAAGTTAAGTTATATTTTTATAAAATAAAAATAAACATACAATTAGTATTTTCGCATGCCTTTGATCTCTCAAATCATGCAACCATACTATACTTAGTTTTCTATCTTTAGTATATTTGTTTTCACATCCATGCATAAGTTTAGTTACAACATGCTTTCTTCTCTATTAATCATTTGCTTTTCCACTAAATTTTTCAACCAAATTATTTTAGATATAAGAAGAATATTTATCTTTATTTAGAAAATTCATGATAATCACATGGTTCTAATGACAAATTTAAAGTTGAAACCTTAGCTGTTCAATTTGTTGTTTTCTTCCAATTTTCTATAATCAAAATTTCCTTATATTAGAAAGGATTTTAAAATAATAAAATCATAATAATTTTCTAGATTTTTCTACAATTTTCTTCAGTCAAGTTTTCTTGATTAATAAGTCTTACTTTTTCAAAATCTGCAACATAATTCTTTATCCAAAAGTCAATACAGTAAATTAATAAGTGTTATGCAAGCACCTAGGAAGACACAAAGTAGACAAATCTTTCAATAAAATTCCATAATGAGTTTTCAAACCCTACCTCAAAACCATAGCTAAAATCTAAGATAATCTGCGAATGCATGCAAATCTAAACTCTTTGAAACTTTCAACAATTATTTTGATCTAATTCCAAATTTTTCTCCCCAAACCCTATGTGTGTAGAAATGAGCTTGAATCTCTTAATAAAGAGTTTAACTCTACCTAGGGTTTCCTATTTTCGAATATGCAAAGACCTCTCCTAAAAATAAACTTTTATTATTTAATCTTTTCATGGACACTTAAAGAACTTTTTAATTAAAATATTCTTTTATTTTCTTTTCCTCCACTTTATTAATCAGCGCAAGCACTATTTAAAGCCTAGTTTATTATTCAAATCAATAATAATAATTAAAGCTCATTATTTAAATGTAATTTATATTTAATTATTATTAATTAAATATTTATAATAAAGTAATATTAAATCTTTAATCTTTTAATTCTCTTTTTATCCAACTTCTTAAATTATACTTTTAAATTAAATCTTTAAATGAAGCACATATTTAGTTAATTTATAATTAATTAAATATCATCATATTCTAATTTCTCTTTAACCAATTTACTAAATTAGACTTCTAAATTAAGTCTTTTAAATTAAAGCATAATTAATTAAATATTCTCATATTTTAATATTTTCTTTTTAATCAAATAATATTTAATAATTCTTAATATTATATGATTATCCCAAATATAATAATTAAATCATTTACCAAATAAATCACATAGTCAAATCCACATAAAAGCAACATTACCAAAACTTACCAAAACTCAAAAATAAACAATATGAACAAAGATAAACTCATGAGTTTTGTTGGCAAACAGATTTGTCACTTAGAAAATAGGCGATTTAGCCCAATGGAGTGTGGCAAATCAATTTCTCCAACAATTGGATAGGCCCTTGAAATTTGGCCTTCCTCTGCATTTAGAGGGGTAGCTCCCTCGTATGATGTAATTTTAAAGATTTCCAAATAAAGAATCTAAAATTTTAATGATCAATAGAAAGCCATTCATGCTGAATGCACCACACGACTTCACAGTTTTCTTGAGTCAACATAAAATGATAATAAAGACAATCAAGAACTACGCTTGAAAATGATCATTATTACCATGCCAATTCATGATTCATAAACATTCACACAATACCATGAAAACATTCACTACAAAAAGAATCAATAGTTTTATGTTGCAACAATCTAGATTTTATAACAAGAAATCAAACATAAGTCTCATTTTATTTTCTTGCACCAAGAACATAATAGAGATTTTCAATTTCAAAGACAAAAGCTATACATACTTTCCAAAATTTGCCTTCTAATCAAAATTTTAGCATAATGTTCCCTTATTCTAAAGTCCCAAAAAGTCCCTTATTACATTGAGGTTCATAAATTTATAGCTATTCTAGAATAACTAACCCTTTGGGTTTCTAACTACTCAAAAAGTTAGAGTTTGGACTACTCCAAAGATGTTTCGTAACCAACTTTAACTTTCAATGCTTAATTGTAGTTAGAAAAAGTTAATACAGTGACCAAAACCAAAATTAATTCTAAAGTTGATCTTTTTACAAAATACATTTATAAAAACCTGAGACAACTTTAGACATATACACTTCTAACTTTTAACTATGATCACTACTAATATTTTTGAGCTTTCTTTTTGATCTGTAGGTGTTGTGAGTACCAAAGTCAAGTTTTCCTTGTATGCTCTAAATGATTCGATGACCTGAGCCAAAGCCTTGTTTTTAATGATGATTAAACTCTACATTTTCAGCTTGCATAGATCGTGTCTCTTTCTAACTTCATCCAACTCTATGACGTAACCTAGTAAGTTTTGAATATAGGAGTCCAACACTATTGAGAGACTGCTCAATCTCGTCATAATGCTAGCATTTGAACTTTGTTTACTACCAAGTTCTGTGCTGATTTTTACCTCTATGCACTCCAAAATGAAAGATATGTTTGGATCTTGGGTGTGTTCACTAATAGGAATACCTTCTAGAATCATCAGTATATTCCCCAAGGCCTTCTTTTTCAATAACTTGCAGGAGTTTAAGAATTGCTCCCCTTCATCCAATTGTTGATTCATGCTATCATTTTTCCATCGGATGTTTTCCAGCCATATGTCAATTTTCTCTTCTTCTCCATTGGTGATTAACTTCAATGATTTGACTATATCACTGTCCATTCCTTTAATCTATACTAAATTAGAATCAATTTCTCTCCAGAATGTTTGTTGTTCCTTAAGAGTTGTTAACTCTTTTTGAATGTTTTGTTGCATGTGATCCACTTTAGCATATGTAACCTTAACCTCTTGAAATAAGCTTGATGCTCATTCTTTCATGCATTTTATCCATTCTTTTACCATCTTACCTTAAGTTTGGCATTCTCCTATGTCTTGGATGGTTTCTTCATCAAACATCTTCTTGGAATCTATTGTAATTTCTGTAGATGAGCTAGGATCTAGAAAAGAATCACCAACCATCGATCAAATGCATGAAGAGAGGGCTCGAACTTGACACTTGAGTTGATTCTTAGCTTGTTTATCTCTTCTTGACTGTTCCATGAGTAAAACAACTGACACTTGAAAATTGGGTTCTCTTCCCTCATGGGTAGTCCGAGCTAGATCCACTTTAGTTATGCTGAAATTAGCTTTTCTTGCCTCATTTATGTCTTTCTTTGCGACTGGTTATGCAATTTCAACAAATAAGTTTCCTGAGGTAGGATTCACTACTAGTCTAGAATCTATTCTAGTCTTCTTTATCTTTTCACCTTTATGCACTAAATTAGCTACAACATTCAGATTTGGTGCTTACAATTGGATCATTCTTTTCTTCTTCCTCTCCAAACTTTTTTGTAACCAAGATGTTGAGGTATTGGTAGATGGGCTGATTACTGAAGGAACCTATAGGACTGTAGATGATAAATCCAAGTTATGTACATTTTCTACAACTGGCACCTCTTGAGTTGCTTCCTCACTTTTAGGAGATAATGAGCATGCAGGGGATGTTATGGATTGAATCATTTCATCTACAAATGATGATGGTAAAGTGTTCATCTTTGGAGCTTTATATATCATCTTTTGAATTGGTTTTAAAGTCTTCTCCTTGGGTTTTGATCTCCTCTTCCTAGTGAGTGTGTTGAGTTCACATGTTGAAACTAGAGCAACTCCTTTATCTAGATCTTCACCATCATCTCCACCTTGTGTGCTATGTAAAGTGCCCGAGGAAGTAGGGATAGAAGATGGAATGGCTGAAATTGATGTACCTTCCTAAGAATTATGATTTTTCTTTGTACCACCTCTTCTTATTGATCTAGTAGCCGTGACTTTTTTGACTTTATTCTTTAACCAATTTTTAGTTCATTGAATCACAAAGAAGGTTATTTCCTTGAGGTCTTTCAATTTTGACAAAGACTAATTAATATATGGGAATTCTAACAATTGTATCCACTTAAAGAAGAAAGGATCAATCAAGTTTGACCCACCCTCTTTTATGTCTGTCACATTCCATCCCATTTTCTAATCAATGATTTGTTGTACTGTAAATCTCATCCAGTCCCTTTTTCTCACTTCAAAGTCATTTTCATATTTCACCCAATAATCTTCCATTGTAACGAAATGGAGATAGTTGGGTCCAAGTGCCAAGTTATTTTTAAGATACCCACTGCCATCAAATGGGAAGTGACTATGAAAAGAGTGCAAGGTTATGTTCACCATGGATCTCTTGATATTTTGAGCATTTGAAGAAGAAAGAAAATTGTAATGCCCAACATCGATTGGGAAAGGAATTGATCTTTTGTTCATGCACTTTTTGTTTACCTGACCAATTTGTCTGCAAACTTCTAAAAGCACCAACCTGTCATCTATGAAATGAGACAACATGAGAGGAAAATCTTGAAAACCTCCAATTTGGATGTAAGTGAACTGGGGTACTGTATGAAGAAGCTACCATAAGTACCGATGAGACTAGCTGCTTTAGGAGAAATTTGAAGTCCCATATCTCCCTGTAGCTCCCTGGCTGTGAGCATATAAAAAGCATCATTCACCCTAAAAAAGTGTGCATTTATTTGTTTTAATTACAACTAGGGATAATAATTATAAATTTGTGTGGTTAAGTTATACTCCTCATAAGGATTAAGACTAGGCCTTGACTTCATACTAGCAATTGCATACATTAGGTACGAGGACATGTAAAACCCCTGACTCACATTGAATCTGATTAACTAGTGATAAAGGGCATCACTAAATATTTCTCCCCAATGTATAAATTGTTTTCTAGTAGTGATGGTATTAATGAACAAAAAACATCCAATCCTGAAAATCTTCAACCGTCTGATTTCCCACCACTTTATTGAGAAGAATTATCATATTAGAAATGTCTTCATTAAAGATATTTTTGCATAACACTCTTGGTAACTATGACTATCCTCCTCTAGGTTGATCCAACCAACTCCTAGGAATGGCATTTAGACATGTTTTCTTATTCTGATGGAAGTATCCTTGGGCACCTTCTTTAGATATTTCTGTGAATTCTTCTCTTACTGGAAATCTAAATGTGATGGAGATAGACACTGGATCTAGCCTCGCCATGATATTACTTCATGAGGTCTTGATGTCCCTAAAATTCTAATCATACGCCTTGACACATTCTAAAACTAATTTCACACATTGAACTGCAAGTGGGTGTCCTCCTGCATGGGCTAGACCACTTTGCAATGTTCATTGCACCAGAGGTGATTTATCTTCTTTGCTCATTGCCTTCCAAAAGTTTTCAATTTCCATATGTCCCATCTTTGTATTCAATATCTCAGGAAGCATGCTTGTTCATATCACAGGAGGCTCTTTGCCTTGGAATTTGTACCTCATAGTATTGCTTACCAAATTCCTTGATAGATGTTCCACCGACTGCGTATTTTCAAACTATTAGCTTCAAAGCACACCAATTCCTTTTTATGCTAACAATCCTTGATGCATTTTGTCAAACAACTCATAGAAATTGTCAATGCTTTGTCATCATTCAAAGCAATTATCATACACCTTGAATGTTGAGCTCAAAGTAGCTATAGAAAGATTCATAGTTTCATGAATTTATTGAAGACCCTATTCATGCAAAGGCATCAAAAAAAGAACACCATACATTGCCATTTCTTTATTCTTATTGAGTGAGCAAAATAAGCATCCTTTATCACTTAGCAGTTGTAGGAAAATGGTATATCACATATTGGATGGTGTGAACAGGTTAATTATGCACACTGTGCTTGATCTTCTTGACACATATTTATAATATGGAAGTGGTGTAATAATTCCATTGAGCTTAGCTTTACAATGATACCCATTTCATTTTAGGTCAATATTGCTTGAATATCTTTGATCAACTAGACTTCGTTGGATGCTCAATGAGTGCATATTCAAAATCCACTGTGCTCATTTTGTCAAACATATAACTGCAGGTCTAGCCTAGTCCATTCACTATAGATTCATGGTAGGAATATGACATTTTATTGAATAGTTTTTTTTCACATAAGGGTTCACATTCAGTATGCACATCTATACATGTCTATATAGGAATGAGCTCCATAAGATGACATATGGTGGTAATAAATTAGGTTTGTTCCTTAAAGATTTTATTCAGCACCGTTAGTGATAATGCCTTATCAAAGATCTTCATTTCTTTTGTTTTACATGCATATTCACTAATCACATTCACTTGGAGATGTGGTTGGCCTTGCAATGAAATTGACTCCAAGTCAATTGTGTTATGGAAGTGGCTAGATATTTGAATAGCTTCACCAATCACTTCCCTTTGGAACTTAGCGCAAATCTCTTTATGTAGAACCTCCCACCATTTTGTGGTATGAGACGTCACTTCTTTGGGATGTCATGTGAAATGATTAAACTTTAGTCCCCATGCTTCAAGATTTCCATAGGTAAATTGAGGCCCTTTTAAAACAATTCTCATGTCTTGTTCAGCTTGCATAAAATGTTGTGGCTGGAGAGTGAAAGATAATTTGTCAAACATGTCATGCACCCTATTTATGGTTGACCACCATTTAGAATTCTGTAGGCTAAAAGAAGTAGAAGATTGGTCAGAGATTCACATGCCTTGGCTGGGATTTAATGTGCTCTGTCATGAGTTAGAGATTCAACTTCATGTATGCCACCTATAGTTTCTTGAGAGCATAATGTCAAAAAGTTCATGTGCCCTATTAATTAGCTTTACATCTTTTGCCTCCTATGCTACTACTGCGAATCACCCCTTGCCAGCTACTTCTAAGAGAGGGACGTGCACCAGTATCCTTTATGCATACCCTTGCAAAGGCAGTATAGTCCCAAGCTTTAAGCTTTGGTTGGCTCTACCATGCCTACTTTACATTGTCATTACCATTCCTTGAAGTAGTGACAATAACAATTTTTGCCTTTCCATTCTTTGGCTAAGTTTTACTAGCCTCTCTCCATCTCTTTTATTACTTCTCATTCCCAATAGGTGGTTACTTAAAAGTTGGAATTTGGGTTGGAAAGTTCGGGTTAGGATTAGGTTAAAATTTTTGTGTATGTAGAGAGAGAGAGTATATTTAAGTACAAGAAGAGAGAATATGTTTGAGGGAGAAGGCAATCCAAACTCAAACCAAAACTTCTCTCTAGAAGTTTAAGTACGAGGAGAGAGAATACATTTGAATAGTCAAAAATAATCTCTCTCCCTCTCTCTCTCTCCGTCTTTCCAAAATTAAATTAATTAACTCTCTCATAAAAATTATCTAGGTAACAAGTTTAAAAAGGGTGGAAAGTCAGATACATTTCATCCTTCTAAGGACAAGTAATTAAGCTATGGCTAGGATTGGACTTGAACATTATCTCTCCATTCTTACCATTGAGTTATTACAATAGGGCATGCTCATCCTAGCAATTAAGGGAAGTCAATGCTTGGTACCTGGAAATCTATATAAAATATGAGCATGTACATGCAGATATATATCTAAGCTAAACATAAAATGACAAGGAGTGGTACATCATGTAGATCTTGACTCCCTCCCTCAACCATATCAGGCACATCAAACATAAATGCAAAATAGTCATACATGCCATACACATGCAAGTATGAGGTAACTGTAATAGTAAATCCTAAATATAAATAACATCATATTCTAACATGAATATTTCACCATCGTGAGGATATAATAAACATCTTTCTATGACACACCATATGGCATCATCATAAAATTGATTTCATTAACTAAGAGAAATTAAAGCTTCATCACTACTAGGAGGTAATTGTTACAAGCTAATGTAATCAATTACTCAACATATCAAAGTATTGCATTTCAAATATCATATAAGGGCTAAAAAATATAAGAAGAATCATATAGAACTTTAACAATTAAGTCTACAATGATAGCGAAGGAGGGGTTTTACAAGAGGATTAGAATCCTCTGATAGAAGGTTTGTGGTGGACATATTTCTAAGGACAATGAAGGAGTCAGACATCCTTATGCTTCAGGAAGTAAAATCAATTGGATTCTCTTTAGAGATTTCTATATATGAAGTGTATTAGGAAGGATGTTATGTGCCTCTCAACCCACCATTAGAGAGGTAAATGAGGTACAACAATGCTCATTGGACCAAAGTGGAGAAAAAAAGTCAAGGCATGGGGATTCTCCCATTGTAATAGAGCAGTGTGGGTGACATTTGCAACAAACAATCTTGAGTTTGGTCTAAGTTCTATTTATGCCCCAAATGACTACAATGAATGTATCCAATTACAGAAATGGCTAAAAAACCTTATGAACATCCCTTGGATTCTAGTTAGGGACTTTAATGTGGTAGAAGGGTCCCAAGATAAATGTGGTGGACTAAGATTTGAGTGGAAAGGAAATGAGCAATTCTTTTGGAACAAAATGGTTAGCAAACTTAACCTATATGATCCCCTAGCCCATGACAAGGATAACTCAAAGGGAATCTAGTATACATGGTCTAACCATGAGAGAGGTAACAAGAGGATGTCTTGTAGGCTGGATAGGTTTTACTTAAACAAAAATGTATTTTTGTATTATAAACCCCCTAATGAGAATTGTGTAAATGTACACCCTTTTACTCTATATGATCACCACCCTATTTTCACAAGCATCTTCCATATTATCAAAGGAGAAAAAAGAGTTAGAAATAAATAGGGATTCTCCCTTAATTCATACCTACTACAAGATGAGATGTCCTTATCGTAGTCTAGGTCATAACTTGATTCAATAGAGACATTATGAAGCATGAGAATATAGTAGAGAGGTGGGAACAAAATCACAAGTCTTGGAAGAATCTCTTTAAGGTTGTAGGAAAGAAGGAAAATGATGCTAGAAAGAGGAAACATCCCTATTTGGATCCTTGTAGCTTGCATAAAAATCTTCCCAAGATAATCTATTTGATCAACATGTCATTGATGATGTAGTTAGCATTAAGAACTCACTTAGGAGAGTGTAGAATATAAAAATTCAAGAGGCTAGGGCTAGGGAAAGAGCCACTTGGATCAATTTGGGGGGCCCTAGCTTTAAATCATTTTTTTAGACCCTTAAAGAAAAATAAGCCAAAGAAAAAATTATCTATATCTATAAAGAGGTGGTGAATTTAACCATGCAGGAGGATATTTTGAAATCCTTCCTCATATTCTACAAAAACCTATTTACCTTAGAAGATATGGGAAATGTTATGGTGGATGCTCAGTCCAGAATTAGAAATATCATTCCTAAGAAGGATTTAAAGGAGGATCCCCTAAGCATCAATAGAGGATTCTTTGGAAAAGAGATCAAGAACGTCATTTCCAAACTAAGCAATGAGAGTGCATCTAGCCCAGATGAATTGACAACAAAATTCTACAAGAAGAATATTGATTGGATTAGGGAAGAGCTTTTGGAAGTATACCTTGGAGCTATTGCCTTGGGTTCTCTGGGACATGACATATGTTCATGACTCATTAAACTTATTCCAAAAGATGGAGACAAAAATCTCAATAATAATTAGCACCCAATAACTTTACTTAATATTTCATACAAAGTTTTGGCCAATATTCTAGCAATCAAATTGAAAAATTTCTCCCCATGGTCATAAACCCTACCCAAACTAGATTTTTTAAAGGGAGATATATACTTGAAAATTTGAACTCTTGTTGGGAGTCACTTGAGTGGGTCAAAACTTCAAGGAAAACAAGTGGTATGTTGATTATAGGCTATGGAAAGACCCATGATAGAATAGAATGGTGCTTCATCCTCACACTACAACATTTGGGGTAAAATTGTGACGACAATTTATGACAGCGATGTAATTTGTGGTGATTTTCATGTTTTCTTTTTTGCAATTATCCCTAACACCATCACAATATCGATGTTGGCATCATAATTGTGATGTTCGCATGAGTATAAACAAAAAAAAAATTTAAAAATGACATAAATCATTCTCCATTTATTTTGATTGTGGAGAGTTGTGTGTGAAAGAGGGTGGAGAGCTCCAAATGAGGGTGGAGAGCTTTGAACATTGTCATGCCCTTGTGATCTCTACATTTTATTATCATGCCCTTGCTCTACAATTTTGTTTCTTTGCCCTTATGATCTCCGCATTTCATTGCCATGCCCTTGCTCTGGGATTTTGTTGTCGTGCCCTTGTTTTGCAATTTTGTTGCTGTGTGGTGCCCTTGTGATCTTCATGCCCTTGCTCTGTGATTTCATTGTTTTGTCATGCCCTTGTGATCTTCATGTTCTTACTCTACAATTTTCTTCTAGGGCTATGTAGATGTTCTTTTTGTTTCCTTCTAAACATGTATCTCTTTATATTTCCTTCTAAACATGTGTATCTTAGAGATCTTTAAAGGTGCTTATTACATCTTAACACAATAGAGAAATTCATCCATCTAAATACATATTCCAAAATCCAAATAATAAAACAATAAAACTTACTCAACTCATGCTAAGTGACTTACCTCAAGAAATTGCACAAAAATAATATAGACTAGGAAAAATGGGCAGAGTTCGCAAGAAATTTTACAAAAACATATCATAGCAGATGTTTTTAGAAAGAAACTAGCCATAACCCAGTTAAATGGGTCTAGTTGTTGATTATCTGGGTGATTAAAAATTCCCATAGAACTGTCATAAGATTAGGTACAATAAAATGAACAATCAATTGTTCCCAGCTAGCAGGATCAAATATAATTTTCCAGGGTGATAAAATTGCATATGTAGATGCATCACTTGCATGCTAGTCATGGAGCACATTCTCCAATTTGTAATGAATGGTTCGATATAAAGGCTCCATACACTATCCCAAAAATGGAAGGATGTAGCCATGCATGTATTGTCACACTCTCCCTGTGAGAATCCCAAGTATCCACTACTGTTGTTAATTTGGGCATCACTATATGATCTAAAATGTTATGAAGTACTGAAGCTGGTAGTAAATTATCCCATGTCTCTAGAAAAGGTAGCATAGGTTCAGGGTCCCTTGGTTCCTAGGAATTTGTAGTAGTTATTCTCAATGTTGGAAGAACAAATTCAATGAAGAATTAAGTGTAAGGAGTTGAAGAAGCAAGTTCTTCTTTTGTGTAAATGACATAATCACGAGGCTTATTCCCTTGCATAAGCCTCTACTAAAATGGCATTACCTCTAAACCATGCAAAGGATGTTGAAGTGGTTCCCAACCTTTAAACACTCTTATAAGCATTTGATACTCGAGATCATTGCAAGGAGACTATGCCAATACTCGAAACACTCTTATAAGAAAATGCAGATGCAATACATGACAAATTGCATAGCTTGTAGTCCTCCCAATATTTGGATTGTAAATTCTCAAAGACACTTGAAAGTGATTTCAATATCATAATACCTACCATAACACTTTCTTGGATTCTATCCAATGGCTCCCATAATATCCTCTATTTTGTCTAGCTGTTGTTTTTGTTGTGTAGTCTTTTTCCAAAGCCACTCCTTCTCCTTCTCTCTGATGCCTTAAATTTTGATTATGAAACTTCTAAATATCTACTTCTGCCATATCTAAAATCAACTTCACATTGTGTTGTAACTCTAGCATAGGTGTTTCATCATCAATATCTTTCATTTTAGAATTCAAGTTTTCAAGATTGGTCAACACCCTCACTTGTGGACCTCTCATGTCAAGCACTTTCTGTACTATTTCAACACCATGTTCTTGATTTTGAGCTAACAGTTCTTCAAGTGTATTTTCTTGTAAAACATTAATTTTTTTGAACAATTGTAAACTCTTAGAAAGTGCATTGTTGTTTTCATGTATATATGTATATATGTATGTATGTATATATGTTTGCATGTATGTATGTATATATGTATGCATGTATGTATGTATATATGCATGTGTATATGAATGTATGTATATATGTATGTATGTATATAAATATGTATGTATTTATGTCTGTATGTATGTATATACATATATATAAATATGTATATGTATATATGTGTATACATACATACATACAGACATATCTATGTGTCTATGTATGTATGTATGTATGTATGTATATATACATAGAGATATTGTGAATTGTGGATTATGGATTATAAAAAAAACAAAAAATAAAAAAAACATGACATTAATCATTCCCCATTTGTTTTGATCGATTGTGGAGAGCTACATGTGAAAGAGGGTGGAGAGCTTCGAATGATGGTGGAGAGCTCTGGACATTGGTGGAGATCAATGGAGATCTAGAAATTTGTTATCATTCCCTTGTGATCACTTCATTTTGTTGTTGTGTCATGCCCTTGTGATTTTCATGCCCTTGCTTTGTGATTTTATTCGAGGGGAGAATAGGTACCTATGTAAATGTTCTTTTTTTCCTTATAAACATGTATCTCTTATTGATATATATTAATGCATGTAGCTTCAATTTGACATTACTATGATAAGCACATACATATGTATATACACACAACAACATGATGCACACGTTGTTATGCATAAATGCATTCTACAATTGATGAGACATATATGTTCTGAGATCATTAAGGAATGATCAAGATTATTTTTTGTTCCTTTGATGTTTAGATCATGGTTGATCTATCCTTTATATTGGGCCATAGATGTAATGATTGGTTATACATTTAAATCACTATGTTAAGACACTAACTAATTATGTGCATTAGTTAACCATGAACAAGTGTGAGAATGAATGTCCATGTCTCCCATGGGAGGCATGGCCATTCATCCCCACACCCCTTCTATTGGTATTTATCCAATATGCCTGATGTAATCTTGGCATCGTAATCTATTAACGCAAGTGCTCCAAAAGGATCAAAGATAATTATGAGTTTGATATACTTCATTTATGTTATTATTGCACTAACATTTGCAAATTTTGGAAGCAAATAAAAAACTCTGGTGTTATTGTTTGTACCTACAATAGAATTCTACAATCAATCAAATCTGGTAATAAACTTTACATAGTATCAGAGCTTGACTAAAGAAAGATCACACTAAGTTTATAAGGATCAAATTTTACTTCAAATAACAATCCTCCCTCTCTCTACAAATATGACAAACACAATGAGATTTGAAAATCACCTTGGAAGTGCTGATAACGTTGAATCCTAAAAACTTCAATTAATGATGTTGTTAAAAGAAAACAAATTGGAATAATTTGTAAGAGAGGACAAAGAGGAACCTAAAGATGATCTTCAGAAATTAGAATGGATCGAGAAAAATGAAAAGGCTATGAAGATAATTGTAGATGTTGTTTGAGACCGCATAGTACCCATTGTGGAAAAACATACCACAACATATCATATGTTTTGAGCTCTTGAGAATGCATTTATAATCAATAATATAGGCAGAAAACTTGCTCTTAAAAGGCAGATGAATAGTGTAAGCATGAATAAAGGAGAAACTATAAATGCTTTATTTATGAGAATCATAAATTTGAGAGATCAATTATCCACACTTGGTTATGAGATTGACAATAAAAAATTATCCTTAATAGCATTAGGAGGACTTCCAAGCTCTTGAGAATCCTTTGTACAAGGTATAAGTGCTAGGTCTAAAATCCCTAAACTAGAACATTTAAGATTAGATTGTCTTCAAGAAGAATTGAGATTAATGATTAAGGGAAAACAAAAAACCCTAGATGAAGATGTTCAAGTTCTTAATACAAATGCTATTAAGAAGGGAAAGAACAAAAACAACAAAAGGAAAAGAAATTTTAATGGAAAAGGACAATCCAAACAAAAGAAAGAATTGTCCAATTTCCAATGCTTCAAATGTGATCTATATGGACATTATGCAATAAATTGTCTTGATAGATCTAAACCTCAAGCATCTTTTGTAAAATCTGAGAAGTCAAATGAGGGCAATGAAAATGAGAAATATGCCTTCTATTTAGTATTATCCAACCATATATCAACCAAAAGGAATACATGGATAGTTGACAATGGATCTTCTAGAGATGTCACTGGATATTAGGATAACCTAGAAAGTATGCAAATAGAAACAGATGAAGAAGTTACAATTGGTGATGATTTTGCACAATCTGTAAAAGGAATTGCGACCTGCACCATAAAATTGAAATCTAGAAATTCTATTCAACTTTTTGGAGTTCTTTATGTACTAAGTATTAAGAGGAATTTAATATCTATATCTGCACATGAAGATGATGGTTTTATAATTGCATTCATGTGAGGGAAAGTAGTAGCATGGCCTAAAAATTCAACCGTTGAAAGGGCTCTGACAATATGAGTAAGACAAGGACTTTTATATGAGCTATGTGCTAAGACAAACCTTGCACTTGTACATGTGACCTCAGATTCAAATGAAATATGGCATAGAAGACTAGGTCATATCAACTTCTATGTCCAAACATCTATGGAGAAGGTAGTAACTAGAATGCCCAAGTTAAAATATATTCACAATGAATCATGTAAAGGTTGTACCTTAGGGAAAAACACTAAAAAGCCATTTCCTCATAGTTTGAGCAAAACTAAAGAAGTGTTGGAACTAGTACATTTTGATCTATGTGGGTCCATGTCTATACCATCTATAGGAGGATTCTTGTATTATTTGATATTTTTTGATGATTTTTCAAGGACGACATGTATATACTTCCTTAAATGCAAAGAATCTGAAGAGATTCTCTTTGAGTTTAAAGAATTCAAAACTATCACTAAGAACTCCTCCAGTAAGAACATTAAAATTTTGACAATAGATAATGGGAAGGAGTATACTTCTAAAATATTTAAAGAGTTTTGCAAACTCACTGGGATTAAGAGGGAGTTCAAAGTCCCTTACAATCCTCAACAAAATGGGGTTGCTAAAAGGAAGAACATAGCTATTGTAGAAGCTGCTCGGGCTATGATTTTTGATCAAAATTTGAGTATGTCCTTTTGGACTGAAGCATCCAACACAAAAGTCTATATTTAGCATAGATGTACTCACTCACATTTGGACAATAAGGCTCTTGAAGAGGAATTTTTTGGAAAGAAACTTGACATCAGTCACCTAAGGATATTTGGATGTCCTGTATATGTTCATGTACCTAAGGAAAAGAGGACTAAGTTAGAACCTTATGGAAGAAAGGGTAATCTCATTGGTTTTAGTGAAATAGTTAAAAGATATAGAGTCTACATACCTAGACATAAACAAATAGAACTAAGCAGAGATGTCATCTTTGAGGAAGACATTGCTTTTTAGAAGAGCCAAAACCTCTAATCAACTAGATACATTTGATGTATCTTTAGAAGAGACTCCTACTCCTAAGATTCAGAGGGAGTTTCTTGAAGAGACTTCAACTGAAACTAAAATCCTTTCAAAGACTCAAGAAGAGAGTCTTGATCACTCTAAAAGGCCACTTGGGCAAGAAAAATAATATAGGAAGGAGATGGATTCACAACCCCTTCAAGAACATTTTGAGAAAGCAAGAGACCTAGAAAATTGGCATATAATACTTTCATGTGTGAGAGCTTGAATCCTGAACCTTCTAGTACTTTTGAAGCACTTAAACATTAAACTTAGAAAGACACCATGGTGGAAGAATACCAATCTATACTAAAAAATGATGTTTGGGACATAGTTCTAAGACCTAAGGAAAAATATGTTGTGTCTTAAAAATGGCTCTTCAAAGTTAAGTATGCTGCAAATGGAAGCATTGAAAAACATAAAGCTCATTTTGTGGCTAGAGGTTTTTCTCAAAAGGAAGGAATTAAATTTGAAGAAACCTTTGCACCAGTTGCTAGGTACACTTCTACTAAAGCTGTAATAGCCATCACAACAACCAAAGGTTGGAAAATCCATCAAATGGATGTAAAAACTACTTTTCTTAATGAAAAAATAAAGGAAGAAGTATACCTACAACAACCAGAAGGATTTGTAACTCATGATGTTGCTTCTCATGTTTGTAAATTGAAGAGGGCTCTATATGGACTTAAACAGGCTCCGCAAGCCTAGTGTGAAAGGATTGACAAATACCTTTTAAGTCTTGGATTCACCAAGAATGTGGCTGATCTAAATCTATACTTCAATGTAACTAAAGGTGATATGCTAATTCTAATTCTTTATGTCAATGATCTTATGATTACAAGGGAAGAACATCTCATTAATTAGTGTAAGAAAGATTTGGCTTTTGAATTCAAAATGAAGGATTTAGGAATTCTTCATTACTTTCATTCTTTGGAAGTACATTAGAAGTCTGGTAATATCTTTCTACATCAAAAGAAGTATACTATTGATATTTTGAAAAGATTTGGAATGTGGGACTGTCGACCTATGTCTACACCTATGGAACCCAACCTTCATAAGATAAAGGAAGTAATTGCTAAATCTAGACTAGTTGATCCCACCTTATACAAACAAATAATTGGGTCCTTGATGTATCTTGTAAATACTCAACCTGATATCTGCTATGCAGTGAATGCATTAAGCCAGTTCATGTGTAAAACTTGTGAGATTCATCTTGTTGCTTTGAAGCATATATTGAGGTATCTTCAAGGTATTATTGGGTATGAACTTAAATATGAGAATACTATCTTGGATTTACATGGATATACTAATTCTGATTGAGAAGTGTAAAAGACTGGAAAAGCACATCAGGATGCTGCTTTAATTTAGGATCAACCATGATTTCTTGGATTTTCAAAAAATAAGTTTCTATTACTCAAAGTTCTACAAAGGTAGAGTATATTGCAGTAGCTATGGGAGCTAGAGAAGTAGTGTGGCTTTGGAAGTTTCTTTCTAACTTGTTTGGTGAACCTATGAAACCTACCACTATTCACTGTGATAACCAAAGTTGTATCAAGTTATCTCTGAATCTGGTATTTCATGATAGATCCAAGCATATAAAAATTTCTTATCACTACATAAGAGACATGGTTGAAAGAAGAGATATTTAATTAGAATATATAATACAAGTGATCAAATAGTTGACATTCTCACCAAGGTTCTCCCTAAAGTGAAAGTTGATCATTTCAGAAAGAAACTTGGCTTGATTGAAATATAAGTTTATGAGATTGAGTCTCAACTTTGTAAATTTGTATTATTTGTCATATGTGTGACTCTATGACTCATGGGGCTACCCTATGTTCATTATTTAAGGTGATAATCTTTTATAATGAAACATTGATTTTGATAATATAAGGTGATGACTTTATTATTATTAGATTACTATCATGATGAATATTGTGTGACTTGATATTCAAGGAAAATCATGATAGTTAAAAGAGCATGTTGATGGATATCATGTGACTTGATATCTGTTGAAGATCAATATGTTCAAATTCATGGTGGATATTATGTGACTTAATATCTATGGATATACCATGATATTTTATGCTGGATATCATGTGACTTGATATCTGTATACACACCATAACTAGAAAGAATGTCATGTGACTTGATTTTCTTATATATATCTTGAGGCTATTAATTTTCATATAAAGAAGAACTTATATATATGCACTTTGTCTTCCCTAGCTAAGAGGGAGTGTTAATGCATGTAGCTTTGGTCTAACATTACTGTGATAAGCACATACATATGTATATACACACAATAGCATGATGCACATGTTATTATGCATATATGCATATGTACGTGTTGTTGTACTTTACATAGTCTACAACCGATGAGACATATATATATTTTGAGATCATTAAGGCATGATTGAGATTATTTTTGATTCCTTTGATGTTTAGATCATGGTTGATCTATCCTTTATATTGGGCCATAGATGTAATGATTGGTTATACATTTAAATCACTATGTTAAGATAGTAACTAATTATGTGCATTAGTTAACCATGAACAAGTGTGAGAATGAATGCCCATGTCTCTCATGGGAGACATGGCCATTCATCCCCACACCCCTTCCATTAGTATTTATCCAATCTTCCTGATGTAATCTTGGCATCGTAATCTATTAATGCAAGTGCTCCAAAAGGATTGAAGATAATTTTGAGTTTGACATACTTCATTTCTATTATTATTGTACTAACATTTGTAGATTTTGGAAGTGATTCAAAAACATTGGTGTTATTGTTTGTACTTGCAACAAAATAATGCAATCAATCAAATCTGGTAATAAACTTTACAATATATAATAGCTTTGGTTAGATTCAAGGGTAACTAATTATAATGATTGTATACATATGTGCATATATGTATGTATATCAGTTCACTATGTGAACTACTTTAAATGCATACATACACACTTGCATAGTACTTGTGCTAAATTAAATTAATCATTCATGTATTCAATTCACACAAGTAATTATCCTTGCATTCAATTAAAACTATTCACACCAAATTAAGTACATAAAAACATGTACTTACAAATTATATTATCTCTTGGTGATTGAGTAAAGATCTCATGCATAATATCGTCCAGATAATGATAAGATGCATTCACATTAAGTCATAATAAGATCGAGAAAATGATCCATTTATGTTTATACATATCAACAACTTAATATAAATCATGTTTGGTTAAGCATTAACTAAACTAATTAGTATACGATTAATAATTGTTTATATCAATAGTCATGTCATGAGTGGTGGTGTAGAGAACCAAGGCACTATTGTGGATTTTGGTTTAATGTTTTGGTTACTTACCTAATTAGGCTAGGATAAATAAGTCTTGGGTGAAAAACCCATGGTTTTAATGAAAAGACACCTTCATGTATGCCTAGGTCACTTTGGGCAAGTTATAAGCCAAAGTTGCTAGTTGGGAAAAATTGGGTCTTTTTGAGTTTTTAGTTAAGATAGTATAGGATTAGGTTTTTTTAGTTGTTTTTGAATTGGAACCTTTGCCAAGTCTTAGAATTAAAAAATTGTAAAAATTGCAAAAGTTGCACTTTTTGTGCAAAATTGTAAAAGTTGCTTAAAAATGCAACTTAGTTGAAAATGACTTGTAACTATTCAAACAATAGTTATAACTATTGGGATGGATTCAGGAAGGATATACACCTCATTTGTGAGGTCACAAAGGGTAGATTATACAGATTGGGAGAAGTTGCAATATGAGATTTTTCAGTTTTGAAGCAATTTTACTGGTTTCTTGTACTTTGTCCATACTGTACGAATTTTTCGGCATGATCAAATGATTGTTTGAAGAGGATTTTTGTCCAACCTTTCCATTTCTTTTGGTTTCATTATTTTGTGTGGAGTTTTGTTCAAGTTATTCCATTTTTATATAGGAGGGTTTGTAGGATAGTAATTTTGTGCAAGCTTCAAAGATGGGCCCATACATGTGATTCCCACGGTTGGTTTTTAATGGCCTCTTAGGGAATTCTAGTTATATGGGTCCTCTCAATGATTCCATGGTTTCAAGATTGGGCAATGTGTTTTTCTATTTCTCCTAACCAGGCCTAGGTCAAGTGCCTATGAGGATTTGACCTTGTGAATGTGTTGTTTGGTGTATAACAGGCGAAGGAGACTTGTTGGAGGGCTAAGTGTTTGGAAGGAAGTTGGATGAAGGTGAATAGACATTCTTGAGTTTTGGGTGTGTTTCCATGACCCCACTTTCCCATAGTTTCTTTGAAACCAATCCTAATTAGGCCAATTGGGATTGTGTTGCTTAGTGAAGGAAAGAGAGTGCTGGAGTGGAACTAAGTCCTAGTGCTTTGGGATTGGATTTAAATATGAAAAGGGTATTTGGAACCCTAATATTTTTTAATGTTTGTTTGGGACTTTTGGAAATTAGACACCAAAAACCTCTTAAGAAGGCCTAATAGGGCTACTAGGTGAATTTGGGTTTGATACATTGTGGAAGTGTAGGGATAAAACCAATGATGTATTTTGTATTATGTGGATGCCCTAAGTCCATTTCATGCCTTGGAACCATTGGAAAAAACCATTTTTGTGTTTTCCTCATGTTGGCCTAGTTGTGGGGATTAGGTCTTGAAGCCATAATTTGGACGAATTTGATCCTTAGACCATGGGTGCTTGAAGAAGTTGGTAGTCTTGTTTACTTTAGCATTTGGAGGATTTGAACTAGTTATTACCTTGTGATAAGGTTGGGGATTTGGTAACATTTTGATTTGGTGTTAGAGTGGGAAAGCCCATTTACACCTTTCTAGTTGTGCACTTTGCATCAAGTGGACATGAGATATGTCCTCTTGTGACATGCTTTTTGGCTTTGTGTCTTTTGAAACAATACTTATACTAAATTGAACAACCAAGAGATGAATCAAAATCAATAAATGCCTTGCCCTTTGGTGTTTAGTAACTTCAAATATAAAGAGTAAAGATTACTAATAATTATGTTCTGAAAATATAAAAGACATTCATAGTCAAATCTGTAAGAAATCTAATCATCTTCAACATCTCTTTCTATTTCCCTTAATAGGTGAATAAAGAAGCTTCTCTTTATGTATATGTATGTGTATATATACATACATACACACATATATGTGTATATATACATACATACACACATATATGTGTGTGTCTATGTATGTATGTATGCGTATATAGAGAAGCTTCTCTTTATGTATATATATGTATATATACATACATACATACACATATGTGTGTCTATGTATGTATATATACAGAGAGATCCTTTTAAGGCACTTATTATATCTTAGCACAATAAAAAATTGATCCAACTACATGCATATTCTAGAATCCAAATAATAAAATAATAAAACTCACTCAACCTGTGCTAAGTGACTTGCCTCAATATCCTACACACAAATAATGCAGACTAGAAAAAATGGGTAGAGTTTGCAAGAAATTTTACAAAAAACATCTCATAGTAGATATTTTGAGAAAGAAACAAGCCATAACCTAGTTAAATGGTTCTAGTTGTTGATTACAAATTCCTGTAGAACTGTCATCAAATTAGGTATAATAAAATGAACAATCATTTGTTCCTAGCTAGCAAGATCAAATACAATTTTCCAAGGTGATAAAATTGCATATGCAGATGTATGTATGCATGTATATATGTATGTATGTATGTAAATATGTATGCATGTATATGTATGTATGTATGTATGTATGTATGTATATAGAGAGAGATCTTGTGGACGTTAGGATTAAACCACGAACATAAATAACAATTACATGCAAATATAACCAACAACAGAAAATAATAGATCACATAGAAAAGAACACAAGACATACAGATTTTACGTGGTTCAACCAATCCCTGGGCTACATCCACCAAATAGCAAGTCCAATATTATTACGATCCAGTGATTACAACTTGATTACAATTTGTAGTCCCTTACAACTCAATACCGCTGCAAGAACCAATTTGTGCATCACCACAGTGAAACAATCCATAACCCTAAGCCCTTTTATGCAAGTATTTTTTACCACTTTAGGGTTACAACATGCCGACCACTTGGGGACTAATTAGACTCCACACTAGACAACAATCTCCCACTTGGAGATAAATCCTATAGCAATACCGCTACCACATGGGGCTCCCACTGGATGAAACCACCCTAGATTTTTCTGTTCTTTTATTCATGTTCAGTCTAGAAGACCAACTAAATTTGAAGAGGAGTTCAACTTCTCCCTTAATATGACCTTTCTAAACATATCTACTGGATTGTCATCTGTATGTATCTTGTCCAACTGTAACTGTCCATCCTCTAAAATTGACTGAATGAAATGGTACCACAACTGAATGTGTTTTGTCTTTGAATGCCAAATCCGAGTCAACATAGCCCTATAAATTAGTATTAGAGCCCAAAAAGTGTAAACACTTACTGGATGTTCCTCTCAGATATCTAAGAATCCATTTAACTGCATTCTAATGCTCAATTCTTGGATGACTCATATACTTGCTAACGACTCCTACTGCATGTGCAATATCTGGCCTCGTACATACCATAGCGTACATCAAGCTTCCTACAATTGAAGCATAGGGTACCTTGGACATCTTATCCTCCTCTTTTTTTGTCTTGGGACACATCTCCTTAGTCAACTTCAACTGACTAGATAAAGGTGTGCTGGCAGCTTTAGCATTCTCCATAGATAAATGTTGCAACACCTTCTCAACATAATCATCTTGTGATAGCATCAATTTTTTGTTCTTCCTATCTCTACAAATCTTCATACCAAGGATTTGTTTTGCTACCCCCAAATCCTTCATAGCAAATGCATGTGCTAACTGGCATTTTAGCCCCTTAATGTGATCCATGTTGGACCCATCTACAAGCATATCATCAACATATAAACATAAAATAATGTAGTTGTCATCATCCAACCTCTTAAAATAGACAAAATGATCTGAATGAAACCTATTATATCTATGCTTATGCATAAAACTATCAAATTTTAGATACCATTGCTGAGGTGCTTGCTTCAAGCCATATAAACTTTTCTTCAATTTTCACACTAAGTTCTCCTTACCTTTGACCTCAAATCCTTATGGCTGAGCCATTTATATCTCTTCATCCAAATCACCATGAAGGAAGGTTGTTTTAACATCAAGCTGCTCTAAATGCAAATCTTTAGTAGCCAGAATACTTAAAATAGTAGGGATAGAAGTCATCTTAACAACTGGAGAAAATATCTCATCAAAATCAATGCCCTTTTTCTGTGCAAATCCTTTTACAACTAACCTATCTTTAAATATTTTCTTACCTCCATCCTCTTCTTTCAACCTATAAACCCACTTATTCTGTAATGCCCTTTTACCTACAGGAAACTTGCATAAATCCCATGTCTTATTTTTTAGCAAAGAGTCCATTTCATCTTTCATTGTAGGCTCCCACTGAATCTTGGTATCCACCTGGACAACTTCATCATGACATTTAGGTTCACTAGAATTAGTAAGTAAAATAGAATACAAAGAGGGAGAAAATCTTTGTGGAGGTCTACTTTTCCTTGTTGACCATTTAACATTCACTGGTGTGTGTGGTATTTATTGTTGCACATCATGAGGAATGGTTGGGACATCAACTTTTGGAGTATCATCCAACACTACATAATCATCTTCTTTCTTCTCATGTTGCTGCAATAGATCTTTGTACAATACTTTCTCATTGAATATGACATCCTTGCTTCTTAAAATTTTACAATTTTCAAAATCCCAAAGCCTATAACCAAATTCATTAATTCCATATTCAAAAAATACACATTTCTTTGACTTAACTTCTAGCTTGGTTCTATTTTCAGAATCTATATAAGCAAATGCTTCACAACCGAAGGTCTTGAGAAAAGACTAACTCACCTTCTTACTAGTCCATGCTTCCTCTAGAATACCACAATCCAAAGGAGTAGAGGGACCTCTATTAATCAAATATACAATAGTATTGACAGCCTCTGCCCACATGTATAAGGGCAACCCAACATGCAACCTCATGCTCCTTGCATGCTCCATTATAGTCCTGTTCATGAGTTTAGCCACTCAATTTTCTTGTGGAGTCCTTGGAACAATTTTTTGTCTACAAATACCATTAGTGGAGCAATAATATTCAAATTCATGACTACAATACTTGCCACCATTATCAAATCCGATACATTTTAATTTCTTACCAGTCTCATTTTCAACCAAGCATTTCCATTTCTTAAAACTTTGAAGTTCATCAGATTTCTCTCTCAGGAAATAAACCCATACTTTTCTAGTTGCATCATCAATAAATGTAACATAATAATGAGAGCCACCAAGGGAAGATACCTGAGCTGGTCCCCATACATCTGTATGCACAAGCTCTAATTTCTCTCTTTTATTTTCCTTCCTAGTCTTCACAAAACTCACTCTCTTTTGTTTTCCATACACTCAACTTTCATAGAAATCCATATTAACACATTTTAGACCTAGTAGAACTTTCTTTGAATGAAGTACTTTCATACCTTTTTCACTCATGTGCCCAAGTCTGTTGTGCCACAACGCTATATCAGAATTTATAGTAGCTATTTGTTCTCCCCGCTCAACTAGAGCAACTATTCCTAAACATTCATTTTTCTTTGAAACACATAAAGTAGAAGGAACAATATGACCTATACAAAGATATAAGGTGCCTACTTTCACAAATTTTTTTACTACAAGGGAACCTTTTAAAACCTTCCAATTTTTATCATTAAAAGTTACTACACAACCCTCATCATCGAGTTTCCCTACTAAAATTAAATTCCTACTCAGCCTTGGAACATGTCTTACCTCATGTAGTAGCCAATGATTCTCATTCTACAACTTAATCTTAACTTTTCCCTTTCCAAAAATTTGATAGGGTTCATTATCCCCCAAATAAAAAAGTCCAAAATTCACTTGGACATAATCAATAAAATAACCTCTATGAGGTGTAGCATGAAATGAAGCACCAGAATCTAAAAACCATGAATCATCAACACTTTCTAAAGATAGAAGCAAAGAATCCTCTTCAAATTTTTTACTTACCACATTTGCCTCCTTGTCTCCATATGGTTTATCTCTTTCATTTTTTTTTGAGTCCAACAATCTTTCTTTTTATGCCTTGGCTTCCCACAACACCAACAGTCATTTGGTCCTCTCGATTGAGACCTCCTCCCCTTTAACTTTCCTCTTGATTTTCCATGATTTTTAGAATTATTTCCTTTCTCAGTCATTCAGCCTTGACTTTATGCATTCAAAGCACTTCCAGATGTAGATCCACCTAAGGATTTCCTACAAGTTTCTTCACTCAAAATAACATTGATCAAATCATCATATTTTAGGGTACTAGATCCAGGAAAAAATTACTCACAACCATTACCAAGCCATTCCAACTTTCAGGCAAGGAACACAAAATCAAGAGAGCCCTAATTTCTTTATCAAAATTGATACCCACAGAAGATAACTGACTAGTGATAGTATTACACTCATTTAAATGATCCGCAATAGATCCACCTTCTACCATTTTCATATTAAATAAGTGCTTCATGAGAAATACCTTGTTTGAAGTGGAGGGCTTTTCATACAATTTCACTAGGGTTTGCATCAACTCTTCTGTTGTCTTTTCTTTTGTAATATTAAATACCACTAATGGTTCCAGGCATAATCAAATGCTTCCAAGTGCCTTTCTGTCCAAAAGATCCTAGTCATCATTTGACATAGATCACTGATTCTTGGTTTTGCCTTCCAATGGCTTCCATAAATCCTTCTAATAAAGATAGTCTTCCATTTGCATCTTCCATAACTGAAAGTTTTGCCCATTAAACCTGTCAACCCTTAGCTTACCCTCATCTTCCATCACTGCCTCTCAACTATGAGACTCCCACTCAACCATGACACTTTCTTGTAGAGGATAATTGAAAAACAACTAGGCTCTGATACCACACGTTAGGATTAAATCACAGACAAAAATAACAATTACATGTAAATATAACCAACAACAGAAAATAATAGATCACACAGAAAAGAACATAAGACACCAAGATTTAGTGTGGTTCACCCAATCCCTGGGCTACATCCACCAAAACAACAAGTCCAATATTATTACAATCTAGTGATTATGACCTGATTACAATCCTTAATCCCTTATAGCTTAATACCATTGCAAGAACCGATTTTTGCATCACCACAATGAAAAAATCCCTAACCCTAAGCCCTTTTATACAAGTATTTTTATCGCTTTAGGTTTACAACATATCGGCCATATGTCAGCCATACCCCAAAGAATTTATGAAGTATGTACAATACTTCCCTAATCAGTCACCACAAACTAATAGTGGATTTGGAGATCAATGAAGATCTAGGATTTCAGTTTCATGTCCTTGTGATCTTCGCATCTAATTGTCTTGCCCTTATGATCTCTATATATGTATGTGTGTATGTATGCATATGTATATGTGTGTGTGTATATACATACATATACACACATATGTATGTATGTCTATGTATGTATGTATATAAATAGAGATATCTTTATATATACATGCATACACACACATATGTATATGTATGTATGTATCTATACACATACATATAAATAAAGAGAAGATTCTCTATACACACACACATACATACATACATAGACACACATATATGTGTGTCTATGTATGTGTATATACACATACATATACATAAAGAGAAGCTTCCCTAATCACCTACTAGGGGAAATATAAAGAGATACATGTTTAGAAGGAAAAGAAAAGAGCAGTTACATAGATACCTCTTCTACCCTTGAAGAAAATCGTAGAGCAAGAGAACAAAGATCACAAGTGCATGACACAACAACAAAATCATAGAGCAAGGGCACAAAGATGTCAAGGGCATGACAAAAAAATGCAAAGATCACAAGGGCACGACAATAAAATGCAATGATTACAAGGGCATGACAATGAAATCATAGATCTCCACTAATCTCCACCAAGGGCATGGAAAAAAAATGCAAAGATCATAAGGGCATGACAAAAAAATGTAGTGATTACAAGGGCACAACAATGAAATCTCCACCAATGATCAAAGTTCTCCACCCTCATTTGAAGCTCTCCACCCTCTTTCATGTGCAACTCTCCACAATCGATCAAAACAAATGGGGAATGATTTATGTCATGTTTTCTTCTTTTTGATTACACTCATGCATGCATCACAATTACAATGAAAACGTTGGTATTGCGATGCCATCGAGGACAATTACAAAAAAAAAAAAGAAAATCCACAAATTACCCTACTGTCACAAATTGTCATCACAATTTGACCCCAAATGCTATAGTGAACTTAAGTATTTTTAATACTTTTAGTTTGAAGATAAAAAAACCCGTGGTTGAGATTCCTACTATTGAAAGAGAGTTATCTGATCTTGTAATTAAGAGCAGAGGAAGATGAAAGAAAATTTCTAATTAGATGAAGGCTTGTAACAAGTATGATTCATTTGATGCTGGTAGTTGTTGTAGCAAGAGAAGAGCTGGTATTTCTGATGATATAGTTGGCTGTAGTAGTAAGTTTAGAGCAACTTCTAGGATGATTGATGAAGAGGATTTGTGGATTAAGAATGCACATGGGATTTATGTTTTGAATTTCTTTAGATGCTAATAAGTCATTATGGAACATCTTGTTTTTAAAACCTTGGGTGTCTAATGTAGGTGCATCCTTGGGCTATATTACCTTAAACTCTACTTATAGTATCCCCTTAGGAGAAATCATTGACTCATAGCTCACTTTTATCAAGATTCCCCTTCTCCTTTCTTTAGGAACCTTAGTGATCGTATGGTTTCTCATGACCCTAATCCTTCTATTGAGAATGACTCTTCTCATTCATCTCATGATGAGGACAAGGCTTTAAGGGTTCCTCTTGAAAAAGTTCATAAGATTGCTACTGAGATTGATAAAATGCATGATTGACTTCTTCAAGAGAATCACAATACCAATAATATGACTGCTTTGGATGCTCTTAAGAAAGTGATCTATAATGATGGACATGGATCTTTTGTGTGGTCTTACTCACTTTGTCCACACTCACATTAAGCCTTCAGCTCAAGCCACATTTGAAATAGGAATTTATGTACATATCACTAGTGTTGAACCTACCTTGTCTCTTTCCAAACCTATCTCTAGAACTCCTTCTTATGTTTCTCCTATTGTGACTACTTATATTCAACCATTTAATCTTTCTATTAGTAGTCTTACTATTTCTTCTCTACCTGTGAGTGCTCCACCTACTTCATTTCCTATCTCACAACCTTCATACAATAGTGTTCCTTACACTTATCCTAATCCTCCTACTATGGTTCCTAATGTCTCGCATGTAGCACATTTTTCAAACAAACCTCACATTCAAGTGACTATATCTCTAAAACTATGAATAATTTGAAGATGACATAAACTAGTCATTTATAGTAGTTTGTTCCTTCTTTGTAACCATGTTTTTTTTTTTTTTGTAAAATAAAATTATTTAAGTCAAATTTTTCTTCTCCCCCAAAAATGGTACATATGAAAAATCAAAATTTTTAAAGAGTGATAGTCTGCTTGACAAGCATAATTTTTTTTTCTATAAATGATAATGTTGTAATTCTTTTGATGTTGGATTTGTAACATCAATATCTAGAGGATCCATTTGGTTTGATTCAATTTGGTTGAATATTGTATCATTTATGAAGTGACATCAATTGTAATTCAGACATACATTCATTTTGACAAGCATAACTTGAGCTCAATATATCATAAATCAAAATTTCATTTTTCAATAGAAAGCTAACTCAGTAAGCTATTTTGTAGAGATTTTTCAAAAAAAAAAGGACCTAATTATCAAATTTTCCTAAAGTGTCGAAGTAAGTTGATGTTCAATCATTAATCAACCTATAATGAGTTAACTCATATTTGAAATTCTTAATGAATATAATACGTATTAAAATAATAATCATTGGAAAGCTTGCTCCGAGCAACGCAATTTGACATTTTTAGATTTACAGTAGGAGATCATTTGATCCTAGTTTTGAGGGTCAAAAGACAATTTTTTCTAAAAATAACATAAATTTTTTTTTCTTTTTAAATATGTATTTTCACACATTTTGATAATGTTTGTGCAAACAGTCTTGTCAAAAAATTTGACAACTGGATTTTTATTTGCTTATGTTCACTTGAACACCTATTTTTTCTTATGTTCATGTGAACAAATAATTGAGTCACTTTCAAAATGAAGACAAATTTTTGAAAGTGAAGGTGAATTTTATAAAGTAAATACAAAATTTTGAAGGTAAGTAATATTTTTTTATTTTTTGAAGGCAAAAGGCAATTTTTTGATTTTTTGATGGGAAACAAGAAAGGAAGACAAATCAAACATGCAAGGAATAGATCTAATGAAGTGAAACAAAGAAATCTTCACAAAACTTGGGCACGTTATCATAGAAATAAACAAGGTATGTAATTATATGTCTATGTGTGTGTACGCGTGCATGCTAAAATGTTGACACAGTTCTATGAGTCATTATATCCAAGATTTCTCAAGAATGAGATCTCAAATGACAACTCATAGCTCTCAATTCATGGAGTACAAGAGTTTGTAATGGAGGCCTTCAGTTTGACCTAATTTATGCCCATGCAACTATACCATAAAATGAAAGATTCAAAGATCAAAATATGCATGCAAATGAAGATGCAAGCTGTGTACGTGAAATGTAGGCCTTAGATCCTCACACACACACTTCAACATGGTCATTATATGTGAAACTATCCCAAATTGAAGATTGAATTGTTTATCTAAAATAGTTTGACAAATCAACTTGTTACCTTCTAACTAGAAGGATTATGCCTTTGCTCTCAGAACGAGAAGTAGGGAACCAGACCTCTAGAACAAAGGATTTTTGAGCTATATGAGATATGCAATATTAATCTAGATGAGAATGTATTGGTAAGCTAAGAAATAAAGAAACATATTATGCTAAATGAATACATTTTAAGCCAATATGAGATTGCAATGTAAGAAATTAAGCTAAGAATGCAAGATCAAATTGAGTAGATATTTCAGCATAAGTTTGACACAAATTCCAATTTTCTTCCTACGTAATGAGGAATGAAGAGCTTCTTTTATAGAATCTAAGAGATGATCAACAGTCAAGATTAATCAGAATGGACGATCAAGATTGAAGAGGAGAGCCAGTCATAAAGGAAACTTCCTCATGAAAAGGGAGTTAACTGGTTGCCTTTGAGTGATAAAAGGAGTTAACTGATTGCCTTTTGAGTGATAAAAGGAGTTAAATGATTCCCTTTTGAGTGATAAAAGGAGTTAACTAATTCCTTTTTGAGTGATAAAAGGAGTTAACTGATTCCTTTTTGAGTGATAAAAGGAGTTAATCCCTTTTCGAGAATATTTAATTTAATAAAATAGAATATGACCTTATAACTGAATAACTTTAATTAATTGAATAATTAAATTCAATAATTAAGAAGAGGAGATATGTTATTAAATTAAATCAATAGGTTTATATAGCTAATTTGAGTTGATACTTTAGGAATTAAATAAATAATGTGATTAATGCAGATTAGGGTTTTCTACATTTGACACCTAGGTCAAGTAGTGATTATTAGAATTAGAATTGCCTAGTAAAATAGGACTTAAGAATAATTGAATTAACCAAAGTTGGTTAATATGGCAATGTGCCAATTTTGGGTTATTACATTTTCCCCTCTATGAATGAATGTGCAAGGCACACATTTGATTCAAAGAAATCAGAAGTATGATGCAAAGATCAAGAAATGAGATTGGTTCCAAAATTGATGACACATAAACCAATTGATAAGCTTTTAAAGTTATCTTCAAAACAAAGTTTAACCTTAGGGGATCCAGATAGAACTCCTAGATATCGAGATCGATAAGCTTTTAAAAGTTATCTCTCGAACAAATCTTAACCTTAAGGAATCCAAACAGAACACCTAGATACCACAGTTGATAACACAAAGATTGTTATATTTCATAGAATTATTCCCAGAATGAGACTCAACTCTCAGGAGTCGAGGTTTAGACTGTCCTGATACCTATCCATTAGAATATGACAAGATTAAAGACAATTCATAGGATTATCCCCAAAATGAGGCTTAATTCTCAGCAAAAGTTAGGATTATCTCTAGATTGAAGCTTAATCCTTAGCAAGAATTTGGAATTATCTCCAGAATGGAGCTTAATCCCCCAGAGTCTAGATAGAACACTTGAATACTAGTTTGAAAAAGATAGTAAGATCCAATCACGAGTCATAGAATCATCCCTAGAATGAGGCTTGATTTTTAACATTTGAGGTTTAGACTATCCCGATACCTATTCATTGAACTCTGTCTAGAAATGTTATAAGATGCAATCAGTTGATCAAAAGATGGCATAGATGCTAGATAGAAGGGAGTGAGATGCCTCGAGTATCAAGATGCCCCGAGTAATGAGGACATGAGATTCAGATTTGAGCTAAAATTTAGATTCAATGATGTAATCATCCTGCCCCCTTGGGATTGAAATCGAAAGATGACACACCAGAAATGTGATGTAGCACAATATGTTAGAGATACTAAAGAAATCTGAGGTTCAAAAGAATATAGAAAGGATCATAAGAAATTTTGAAGTCAATTTGAAGTGATTTCGAGCTCTAAAAGACCAATTTTGACCAAAGTTGACCAAAGTTGACTTTTTCCAAAAATATTGGAAAATTTGAAGAAAAATGTGATTTGAAAAGATTCTAAGATTCACAAAGTATCAAAGAAATTTGACTGCACAAGTGTTCGATCACGTTGGTCCCAACATTTTAAAATGCATTTTTGAGTTGCTTAAGTGTGTCAGATTTTGAATTCGATCTTGAAAATGGGTTTAGAGTAGCCAAATTAGCCAAGGGGGTGATTAATCGATCATTTGTGTAGTCATGAAGAGAAAAGATACTTTGAAGAAACTGACAATTCCTCATCACGAAGGATGCAAGTAAATTAGTGATCGAACCATGTGCTTATGCAATGCAACCCTATGCTAGATGCAATCTTAAACTAGATGCAACCCTAGGTCTGGTTACCAAGCTTTGATAATTATCATCACTGAGAACATAGCTAATCTGAGATGTCATACAATCCCCAATGACATTGCAATCATAGGAATATGAATAGGACATTTGTTCTAGGCTTGTTAGGATTAAATGTAAGCATTTGAGGCACAAGAAGCCAAAATGACTAGAACATTTGTCCCTTTTAATGTAGCAAGTTAACATAAGCATCAAAGCATAAACATTAGGATGAACAGAATGTTTCTTGTGTGTAGAAACACTAGACACATGAGAGATCCCTCTTATGCTAAGTAAATAGTAAGTCTTCTGCCTACAACGATCGTTGCATCTATAATCTGAGATAGAAGTTTTCCATATATACTCGCAGTGACCGGTACATTCGCTTAGCAGGACGAGTATCAATATTTACTATAGCATAAAGAACTCACTCCAAAAAGAAAGGAGAAGGGCCAACCTCACTGATTTATCCATATAAAAAGAGACAAGGTACACATGACCATCCAATATGAGATGGAGGCTCTTATAGTGGATACCCTATTTGTATGTATGCTTTAGATTATTGGAACTAAACCATAGATAGAAAGAAAAGAAAAGATCATGCCTCCAGTCCTTGTGTCTCTAGTAAAAAATGACATCATCAAGTCACTCGAAGAGACATGATAAAGCAAAAGCAAAACAAACAAAGAAAAGCTCAACATATTCCAAATAAATTCATCGTTTTGATTTCAATTTTTGAGTTATAGGATTAATGTCAAGAGTCAATGTTCATAACATGTTTGAAAGAAATTTCTTCAGTAGGGTGACAACAGTAGATAGACATAGTTAGAACAACTAGTGACTAAAGTCAAAGAGGAATCTTTAGTAAGAAGAACCTTGGTAGGAACTGAGTGACAGTAGACAGACATAATTAGAACAACTGGTGACTAACATGAGAGAGATCTTCCATGAGAGGAATCTCAAAAAGTGACACTAGCGATAGTAGGTAGACATAGTTAGAACAACTAGTGACTAACGCTTAAGAGATTATCCATGAGAGGAATCTCAAAAAGTGACACAAGCAACAATAGGTAGATGTAGTTAGAACAATAGTGACTGACGCTTAAGAGATTATCCATGAAAGGAATCTTGAAAAGTGACATGAGCAATAGTAGGAAAATGTAGTTAGAACAATTGGTGATTGATGCTTAAGAGATTATCCATGAGAAGAATCTTGAAAAGTGACACTAGCGATAGTAGGCAGACATAGTTAGAACAACTGGTGACTAACACTTAAGAGATTATCCATGAGAGGAATCTCAAAAAGTGACATGAGCAACAATAGGTAGATGTAGTTAGAACAATTGGTGACTGACACTTAAGAGATTATCCATGAGAGGAATCTTGAAAAGTGACACAAGCAACAGTAGGCAGATGCAGTTAAAACAACTGGTGACTGATGCTTAAGAGATTATCCATGAGAGGAATCTCGAAAAGTGACACGAGCGATAGTAGGCAGATGCAATTAGAACAACTGGTGACTATCACGAGAGATTCCTATGACAAATGTTTTTGGTATTACCAAGGCGCCTATTGCTAGGTTTCCACCAAGGTAATGAGTTTTTTTCAAGACCTTTTGCAATTTTTAGATGTTTTTCAAGACATTTAAGTATATACAGAGAGCTTCTAAGATCAAATTAGTTGTAGAACCACTTCAAGTGGAGAGTATTGATGGGCTCCTTGAGTGCCTCTCTCACAACTGTAGAAAGTTGGTAAGCACCAGATCCAAACACTGTAGTAATTATGTACAGACCAAGCCAGTTGGGTTTGAACTTCCCCTTTTGTACTCATTTTTGCTGATTCTTAGGGTTTTCTTTGAGAATGAGATCACCTAGTTGGAAGTCACATGGCTTAACTTTCTTATTGTAACTTCTAGACATACGCTACTGATAAGCTCAAAGATGATCACACACCACTTGCCGATGTTCGTCTAACAATTATAGCTCTTGAACCTAAGATATTCTATAGTCTTCATCAGTAATGAGGCTCTTCATGGAGATTCTCATAGTAGGAATCTCAATCTCAATGGGAAGCACATCATCTGCTCCATATACTAAAGCAAAGGGCATTGTACCCGTTGGAGTTCTAATACTGGTTCTATAAACCCATAAAGCTGGATTAATCTAAAGGTGCCAGTCTCTTCCAGATTTACTAACTGTGTGATGCAAAATCTTAAGAATTGCTTTGTTGGATGCTTCCACTTGACCATTACCCTGGGGGTAATAAATAGAAGACCAATGTTGCATGATTCTAAACCTTTTACACAAATCCTTAAGATCCTTGTTTTTAAACTATCCTCCATTGTCAATAATAATGGAGGAAGGTACACCATACCTGCATATGATGTAATTCATAATGAATAAAGCTACACTTTTGCCATTTTCTATAGAAAGAGGGACTGCCTCTACCCACTTAGTGAAGTAGTCTATAGCGGTAATGATAAACTTATGTCCATTTGAAGAGGATGGGTGAATTTGACCCACAAGATCAAAGGGCCATTGTTGGAATGCCATAGTGTAACAAATGGAATCAGATCTCTAGCTAGAGCATGAATTAGATTCCCATGGAGCTAACATTGTTTGTAGGACTTAGCATATTTAATTGCCTCTTGCTCCATATTTGGTCAATAGTAACCAGCTCTAATAAGTTTATGAGCTAGTGTCAAGCCATTTGAGTGAGATCTACAAATGCCTTTGTGTACATCTATTAATGCATGTTTGGACTCATTGGGTTCTAGACACCTAAGGAGTGTTCCATCGAGACCTCTCCTAAATAATTTGTTAGCAATAATAACATACCCTGAAGCATTACAGATAAGGCGACATTTTTCATTCTGGGTTATATTGTCTAGGATAGTTTGGTCATGTAAGTAAGAGTAAATATGGTGGTAGCGAGATGAGTCATGTCCTACAATAGAATAGATCATCCTAGATTTGGGAGAGTCATAGGCAGGGTAGAGTAATATTTCTACATGGAACTCATGTTGGAGATCATTTTCTGGCATCTGTAATAAGGAAGCAAGAGTAGCCATAGCATCAACTGCTTTGTTGTCCACTCAAGGAATCTATTGAAAAGTGATATGAGAAAAGTATTTCTTCAAGTCATCCACCATTTGTTTGTAAGGGATCAATTTCTCATCTTTTATCTGATATACATCATTGACCTGGTTGATTATAAGCTGTGAATCATCAAAGATGTTTAATTGATCCACTCTCCATTCAACTGCAATCTTCATGCCATTAATGAGAGCTTCATACTCCGTAATATTATTTGTACAAGGAAAAAAAATCTTTTATGCCTTAGGCAATGAGTACCTCTATGATGTGATGAACAAGAGTCCAACAATTGATCCTTGTTGTGTGAAGGAACCATTAAAGAACATCACCCAAGTTTAATGTGTAATTGTTAGAATTGATTCATCAGGAAAATCAATGTTGAGTGGAAGAATACTCTCCATTGGTGCTTCTGCTAATTGATCAACAATCGCTTGTCCTTTGATAACCTTTCATTCAACATATTGAATGTCAAAATCACTTAGTATCATGATCCACTTAGCCAATCTTGTTGTTAGAGCTTCCTTGTTGAGTAAGTACTTTAGTGGATCAATTTTAGCAACAAGTCATGTAGTATGAGAAGGAGACATCAAATACTATGGATTAGCAAGGTATTGTTTTATCTGTGTTAAGCTATGCTCGCAATCTTGACTCTAGTTGTATTTCACCCCTTTATGTAGCATCTTGGTAAAAGGTTGTGACCTATCTGCCAGCTGTGAGATGAATCTGTGAATGGATTGAAGTCTTCCTTGTAGACCCCTCATCTAACTGATATTGCAAGGTAGAGGCACTTCCATGATTGCTTGAACTTTCTCTAGATCAACCTCGATTCCTTTTGTAGACACAATGTAGCCAAGTAGTTTCCCAAACATCACACAAAATGCACATTTCTTGGGATTAAGTCTCAAACTAAATTTCTCCATGCGATCTAGGATAGGTCCTAAATCTTGAAGGTGAGTATTTCATTTTGTGCTCTTAACCAGTGTATCATCCACATAGTCCTCCATTTTCTTATGCATCATGTCATGAAAAATTGTAGTAATTGCCCTTTGATATGTAGCAGCAACATTTTTCAAGCCAAATGGCATCACATTCCAACAGAAAGTTCCCCATGCACATGTGAAAGTAGTCTTTTCCTAATCTTTTGGTGTAATTTTGATCTGATTATAACCAAAAAATCCATCCATAAGTGAGTACACTTCATATCCTACCGTCATATCCACTATCATATCAATGTTGGGGAGTGGGAAATCATCCTTTGGATATGCTAAGTTTAGATCTTAGAAATCTGTACAAACCCTGATAGATTTGTCATGCTTAGAGACTAGAATGATGTTTGATATCCATTCAGTGTAATCAATAGCTTAGATGAAACTAGCTTTCAAAAGCTTTTCCAATTTAGCTTTGACAAGAAATGCAACATGAGGATGCATTTTTCTAAGTTTTTGTTTGATTGGTTCAACTCCTGGTGCAATGGACAAGTGATACATTATGAGATCAGGATCTAATCTTGGCATGTCTAAGTATGTCCATGTGAAGTTTATCTTTTTCTCTTGGAAGAAGGTGATGAATTCCTCCTTTTCTTCTAGAGGTAGCAACTGTGCAAGATGTATCATGTAAGGATGTTCTTCTATTCCCAAGTTGACTGGCTATGTTGGCTCTATCAACACTGATGATCTTTCCTAAAAATGACTAGGAAGTGCATCAAATATCTCATCCGCAAGTGCTTTAGAGAGGTTTTCACCCTTGGATACATCTTTTATTTTTACTTTTTAAGGTTCTAATACTACTATAATGTGGTTTTTGCCATTGGACCTTCTATTTATTTTCTTTTTGATTGTATGACTTAGATATTTGATGTCAGCTTCAGTCATGTTGACACTTTGTTCACTGGTGGAAGACGTTATAGGTTCGATAGTGTTTAAGTAACATGCAAGAGCATAGTCATTCTAAAATATAGGGACTTCATTAGACGCATTAGAATTCTAGTCTATGAGCTCAGGATAGGTGAGTGAAAGATAAATGACAAGTTCAATAGCATTCATAGTATAATCATCAAATGCTTAGACAAGTAATTCAATACCTAGAGTAACTTTTTCTGTAAGTGTGTTTGAATATCTCTAAGTTCTAACGTCATTAAGTGAAGACTCGATGCCACTAGTTGGATAAGACTCATTTGATCTAACCCTAGACACTTCACCTACTTCAAGGAGGTTTTCATAGACATGAACTTGATCTATATCTTTGTCTTTAGTTGCCTCTAAGAGAGAGCCAAATTTATATTCCTTAGAATCTATGCTACATGGTGACAGAGTGTAAAATTCCCCAACAGTGATAGGGAAAAACTCTCCTTCATCATCTAGATTTTTACAAAGATATTCATTGTGCAAAGCATGACTAGACTCTTTTGGTTCTTGTTGGGTATTATGTGAATCGATAGTATCATTAGAAGAAACACTATCACCATCCATGGTGCTGACACATGGTACAAAATCATCAAGAAAGGGATAAGGATAAGGATCCTCATTGTCAACATCATCTTCATGGTCATCAAACTCAGATTGTGAATCATTTTCTGATGAATTTTTAGGTTCTAGTACAAATTTGTTGATCCCTAGATGGAAAGGAATCTTCTTGAAGCCTAGACCAGATGTATCTCGGTTCCTCCTAGCTATCACTTTGATTAGATCTATTAGACCATTTTTATTGCATCCAATAGGATGAGTTCCCTTGTAGCCAAATCATTTCATGAGTTTAAGACCTAGACCATACTTCTCAAGAGTAATTTCATGAGACTATTCTGTGAGGTCGATTGGAGTTTCCTCTTTGTAGATCCATGTAGCAATAGCTCTGCTTTCACTTTCCTCCTTAAGAGGGATAGTAGCTTTGACAAATGTACCATTATACTTGGTTTGAGGTTTCAATACAAAAGGTCTCTTCGCTTTAGATGGTCTCCCATAATGACAGGGAGATTCAGGAAGAGATGTCAAAGATAGAATAGGTTCTATGTGATATTCACCCATTCCAGTTTCTTTCAGCTTTAGTGACTGCTCGATTTTCTTTAGCTTGTTATCATGATTGTCTATAGACTCTCTATTAGTGGGCATGAAGTTTTTAGCAGATTTCAACATGTTATAGGTATAGCTAGTGCTTGCAGGTATGGTGATTTTAGAGCTGTGAAATGGGAATTTTATGCATTGATGATAAGTGGAAGGCACAACTCGCATCTCATGTATCCATGGTCTTCCTAGTAGAATATTGTAAGCTAAGGGAATGTCTAGGACTTGACAAGTGACATCCATTTCGACAGGACCAACCCAAAGAGGTAACACAACAAGACCAAAAGATTTAATGCGCTCGACTTCATCATACACTTTGATAGTTATCTTATGACGAGGGTCAATAGACTCTTCAGAATATTCTAATTGTTTGAGTAGAGCATCAGAGACATATTCAAACCAACTCCATTATCAATAAGCACACGTCAAACATGTTTCTAGTGTATCATAAACTCAATGTGTAGAGGTTGATTATGCGGGTGATTCAATGAATTGTCATCCTCCTTAGAGAAGGTCATATAGTAAGGTGAATTTAGATGACCTACCATATATTGGAACCTTTCAAGATCAAGA
Source organism: Cupressus sempervirens (assembly GCA_028749045.1). Lineage (NCBI taxonomy): Eukaryota > Viridiplantae > Streptophyta > Pinopsida > Cupressales > Cupressaceae > Cupressus > Cupressus sempervirens. The sequence goes on along the minus strand of CM053788.1, from coordinate 137,210,821 downwards.
TCTTGAGGAAAATTTGCCTCAATGAGGGCTTTGTTGAGAATCTAACTATGAGTAGGCAAGATTTTGAGTAGTTCAAAGATTGTGATTTGAGCATTTGTTCATTATAATTGATTGAGTATACTGTAACTAGCAAGTTTTGTTCCTTTTCTAGATGGACCGGCAAGAGGTTTTTCTTTGTGTTGTTCTAGCTTAGGAGCAGAAGGCATGGGGCCTTTGAGTACTAACTTTGTGTAAAACCATGTAACAACATTGGCACAAGTTTGTGATGACTCGCTGCTAGATGTGTTGGTAGTAGGACCCCTTAAGACAAATGGTGTCTTAGGTTTGGTTTTGTCTTGTTTACCCTTGATGGTGATAACGTCACAATACTCAACACCTACTGGTTCAACCATATGGACTATCTCATCATCATTGTTAGAGTATGTATAGTTGACCTTGTTTTTAGGTTTCATTTTTGAGTTTTCTCCTTTTTCATAGTGAGGGAATGGCTCCTTGAAAGCCTTGTGATCCAAGTTCTTGTTATGTCCATCCACCACAATGTCACCATCCTCGATTAGGTCTTGAATTTTGTGATGCAAGTTGATGAAATTGTTGGTTTTATGACCTTTATTTTGGTGGTATTCACAAAATGAAGTCTCATTCCACCATGGCAGTCATGGTTGCAGATCATAAGGATGAGAATTGTCCAATGGAGAAATGAGTTTGTTTTGTAACAAGGTCTTGTAAACCATGTCCAAAGGTTCACCAAGAGGTGTAAAATCTCATTTAGGGCATGTAGCCCATGAGTTCCTTGGTTTGTTCTTAGATGTCTTATTATTAGGAGGATATTTCTCAACATTCTTGGATGCTCTAAAATTATCTGTAAGATTGAATGTTGCCTTAGCAGGTTTAGGAGTAATGCTGTCAACAACTCCATCATGTAAAACCTCTCAATTTTTGTTCACATATATGGACTTGTCTTTATTAGAGGTTGAGCCTTGTTTAGTTTCCTTTTGAAGAGTTATTTCACCCTTTTTGACCATGAATTCCTCTATCTAGATAGCTTGTGTGACCATGTCTTCAAAGCTATGTGGACCTTGAAGTTGAACTCTATACCCAAAATTAGGTAGGAGGTTATCCATAAAGATGCCAAGTTTCTTTGTTTTCAAGATTTTTGTGAGTATTTGGTGTAAAGTTGTCTCCATCTCTAAAGGAATGTGAGGAAAGGTTCCCCAATTCTCTGTTTAAGGTTGCACAAGTCTCAAATATTAACCAGGTGTTGTATGTTGTGAGAGTAATGTTGGACAAACAAGTTAGCAATCTCATCAAATGTTTTGATACCAATAAACAAGTGTGAGAACCACTCCATAGCCTAACCACCTAGACTTCTTGGGAATAGACACATGAGATATATTTGATTATGCATAAATTCCATAGAGAAGGCACCAAATTCATGCAAATTATTTTGGGGATTCGTAGTTCCAAAGTATTTATCGTACTTAGGTAATTTAACTCCTCTTGGAAAAGGAGGCATGTCTACACTCTTGTCAAAAGGAAATGGACAAAGAGTGTCTAAGGTGTATGTCTTTGTAGGTTTGTCTTTATCATGCATCATTAGGGGTAACTGTTCTTGCATGATTTTTAGTTGCTTTTTCAATTTGGAAGTCTCAATTTCCTCTTTAGGTGTAATGATGGTTTCAACATCAAAATGATGAAGTAGCTTGGCTCCCTCTTGAGCAAGTTTGAGAAAGTATTTCTCTTTCTCTTCGTTAAGCAAGATTTCCATGACCTTTTGGAAGTTTTTGTCCTTACAACACCTTTCAAGGTGTTCAGGGAGTATTTTTACCTCTTCTTCATTCTTATCAGTAAAGAGAGGTCCCTAATGTCGTTCATTCCTATGGTGATTCTGGTTTCTACTTTGTTCTCCATGTTCAGGTTCTTGATCAACCATTCTAGGAATGTGATAAGTTTTAATGTATTTCAGTTGAAAATGTTGTCTGAATAAGGTTTCAGCTATATTGTTTGGAGACATATGACCTTTGCTAGTTTCAAGATCCTCTTGATACAAGGGGTTCCTAGTTTGTTGTAATTTTATAGAGAGTGTTCTCCGAACATGAGATGATCTGACAGGTGAGGGGGATCATTAATATTCCTCACTAGATGAACTAGAGATAGACTTTGTATGAAATAAAGAGTGACCTTTGTAGTGATTAGTACCCCTAACTTTACCTCATCTAGGTGTTTGGGGATAAAACACGTTTCCACTTCTTGTTGCCATAGTCATAGACAAGGACAAAAAGTGAAAGCTTAAACAAGGACCACAATAGAATGTAGTCTCAAAAAGCAAGATAAGTGTTTTGTATACTAAGGTACGAGTTGTCTGAGTAATAGCTAGAACAACCAAAGATTATGACTATCATAACACGAAATATAACAAGCACAAAAGCCCAAGGATAAAGTAAACAAGAGACAATACTAGTTTGTGTCTAAGTCACAAGTCATTAGCTAAGCAAGAAGCTGATGTTTGAAACTATGTGTAGACAATTAAGAGGTAAAATGTTGCAGATAATAAACCAAATTTAGAGTGTAGGTAGCTTTGATAGAAAAATTTGATAGTTTATAGGCAAGATTCGACGCGAGGATTCCTAGGGAATCATGCAAAAAGACTCAAAAAGATAGACAAAGATTCATAAAAACAGATTTTGCAAAGTTTTCTTGTGCAAGGACTTGTGTAGAGTTGCACAAGGATGTGCTAAGTCACAATAGTATAGGGTTCTGACAATAGGACTGGTCTGCAAGATCTTGTGCAGAGATTCTCATAGGCATGCATGAAAACCTGGACATGGTTGTGTGAAGAAATGCAAAGCAAAAGGTTTGCATGCAAAATTTTTGAAAACTAGGCACGAAAATAGAGACCAGACTAACAAAATACTAAATTTTGAAAAGATTTTTGCAAGTTTCAAATAGTTTTGGACAAATTGTTGGTTATTTTGAACAAAACAGTTGGTTTTCAAATAAACATGAGAAGCAAGCAACAATTTTAAACAACCCAACCAAGGACAAAGAAACTGGAATGGGCAGGGGAGTCTTGACCTTTAGTTTGTTTGATAGGTTTGGACAATTTTAAAGACTCGATAACAAACACAATTTTATCCCTAAAACAAAAATTGGTAGAGAAGGAAAAACCTTTGTCCCACAACTTATGTGCATGCACACACCTCACATAATTGTGTCACCCCCTAGAGGACACCCATGTTTTTGGCATATTCAAAGGGCTTAATAACATATGCACTAAATGAACACCCTTGTGGCAGGGGTCACCTATACCACCTTCCAACACCTAGTTGCATGCCTATGGTGAGTTCTATAGAAGAGATTATTGCCCCTCCTTGCACAAAGATTATACCTCCTTTCAGAGGTGAACCCGATAGAAACTAGCTAAGAAGTTTTTACTTGGCTTCCATTCATATTAATCCCCAGTGGCTTTTCAAGTGAAGTTGAGGCTAGCAACCCACACCAGCATCTGAAAGTGCACACACTTGACTATCAAGACTAGGGTTGGCACTAGCCAGTGCAATGGATAGAGCCTCCTCTTGATATACGATATCAAGAATAAAGAGGAAGAAATTACTATGGCTTTGGAGTCTTTCTCTCAACAAAGATTTTTTTATTAGAGTGAGGTGGAATCTCTGGCAAAAGGAGTGTGCTTGCTTGGGTTGTTCCTAGAGGTTGGATCACTTCGGTAGGCCCTCTAAAAGGATAGCTCAGCTTGGTGTTCGAATTTAAGGGTCCAAGTTTCTAATTTCCCTCAAGGGGAAAGAGCATACTCCTCTACCTCATTTCCTTTCCCAAACATGCAAGACATGTTAATCATTGAGTTAGCTTAATCAATCCCACCTTGGCCTATTCCAAGACTTTGATCCCCTATAAGGAAATCATCATCTCTTCATTAAAGGCTTTGTTTGGGAGAACCACTAACTTGTTTGCCTCCCTCGGATCCCATCTTTCTAAGGCTTCTAGGTTTCTGATTTACCCTTGGTCACGACCTCCAAGTGGTAAAGAGCACACTCCCCTATTCCCCTATATTGCACCCTATGAAGTTCACAAGCCCTATTTATACTATGTGTGAAAAGCAATAAAAGAAGACACAACGTTTAAGTGGGTTTGAAATAAGTCTTCGTCATGCGTATCTTTGACAAGTGTCTTGCATTCACACAGTTAGTATGAGTTTCAAATATTTGGATAAAAAGTGTCTTTGTTGAGCATCTTGCAAACCATGGTTATGCTGTAGAAAAACAAAAATCAGAAATAAAATGCTTCAGAAAAAATTGTTAGTCAAATGGAAGCTTAACTATGGGAAAATAAAATTTAACTTTTTTGTTCTTTTTTATACCCATAGAATAGCTTAGAAAATGTTAAAACTTATGAAAACATCAAAAGTCAAAATTCATTTTATACTATTTTTTTAATAAAAAATTTAAAATGTCCTACAAACCACTGTTAAACTACTTTTTAAAATGTCCTGCAAAGCACTGTTAAACTGCATAAAAACAAAAATCTGAAAGAAAATGCTTCAGATAAAAATTGTTAGTCGAACATCATTAAAAACTATAATCTTCAAAACTATTTTGTTGCAAAATTTTGTGTGAAATCTTGCACAAACCAGCGCAAAGAAATGGAGGAAGACATGAAAATATAGAGGAAGACATGAAATCTTCAGGAACCTGATACAAAAATCGTGTGCTTATGCACTTCTTCACCGGAGAAAGTGTAGAGGAAGATGTGAAATCTTCAGGTCTTTGCATGAAAATGAGATTTCTCGCGTGAAAATTTGGAAACTTTTACGGACAAATGTGATAGAATAATAAAAAATGTAGAAAACAAATAAATTGAGGCCAGAAAAATTATTTTTTTCGAGCCCCATGGTGGGCACCAAAAATGTGTATGTGAGATGCAAGCCTCAGATCCTCACACACAATTCAACATGGTCATTATATGTGAAATCATTCCAGAATGAACATTGAATTATTTATCTAAAATAGTTTGACAAATAAGCGTATTGCCTTCTAACTAGAAGGATTATGCCTTTGCTCTCATAATGAGAAGCAGGCAACCAAACCTCTAGAATGAAGGATTTTTGAGCTATATGAGATATGCAAGATCAATATAGATGAGAATGCATTGGTAAGATAAGAAATAAAGAAATATCTTATGCTAAATGAATATATTTTAAGCTAATATGAGATTTCAATGTAAGAAATTAAGCTAAGAATGCAAGAGAAAATCGAGTAGATATTTCAGCATAAGTTTGACACAAATTCCAATTTTCTTCCTACGTAATGAGGAATGGAGAGCTTCTTTTATAGAATCCAAGAGATGATCGACAGTCAAGATTAATTGGAATGGATGATCAAGATTGAAGAGGATACCCAATCATAAATGAAACTTCCTCATGAAAAGGGAGTTAATTGGTTGCCTTTGAGTGATAAAATGAGTTAATTGACTGCCTTTTGAGTGATAAAAGGAGTTAACTAATTCCTTTTTGAGTGCTAAAAGGAGTTAATTGATTCCTTTTTTAGTGATAAAAGGATTTAATTCCTTTTTGAGAATATTTAATTTAATAAAATAGAATATGACCTCATAATTGAATAACTTTAATTAATTGAATAATTAAATTCAATAATTAAGAAGAGGAGATATGTTATTAAATTAAATGTATTTAATTCCTTTGTATATTGGCTAAAGAGGTAATTTTAATTTTAATTAAAGTAGACCACTCATAATTAAATTAAATTAAATCAATAGGTTTATATAGCTAATTTGAGTTGATACTTTAAGAATTAAATAAATAATGTGATTAATGCAGATTAGGGTTTTCTACATTTGACACCTGGGTCAAGAGGCGATTATCAGAATTAGAATTGCTTAGTAAAATAGGACTTAAGAATAATTGAATAAACCAAAGTTGGTTAATATGGCAATGTGCTAATTTTGGGGTATTACACAAGCTAATCTAAATGATAACAATGCAAAGCAATGCAAGAAAGGAAATCTACTCTATGAAAGGAAATAAAAATGCAAGATTAATCTATGAAAGCAAATACGACTCTAAGCTAATATGAAAATGCAAGGATGAAGCATGATGATGAAAGACATGGATGCATGAGAGAAGAAGAAAAGAAGATAAAAGTTGTAATGAAGCTCCAATGTCCAAACTCTAAGGCTCAAACTCCTTCTCTAGATTTGCTCTCCAAACATGCAGCATAACAATACTATAGCAACTAACATCTATCCAAATGCGAAGGAGAGGGCTCCTTATAAAAGAAACTATGGAGATGGGAGGTTTCTCACAAGGGCAATGTGGGATAAATCCCTAAAAAGATAAGTAAGAGGAGAAAAGCCCACCGCTTAGATATATGTGCAAAAAAAAAGGAACTTTTATTTGATTTATTTCCTTTTTTTATCAAAAAGAGAGCTTAAAGTGGGGATGTATTTATTTAATTAAAAGTAGGATTTTTTAAAATTAAATAAGATAGAATTATTTAATTAAAAGGGAGATTTTAATTAAATAAGATAAAACTATTTAATTAAAAGAGAGATTTTCTTTTAATTAAATAAGATTATTTTATTTATTTAAAAGGATGTTTTCTTTTAATTAAATAAGATAAGATTATTTAATAAAAAGAAAGATTTTAATTAAATAAGATAAGACTATTTAATAAAAAGAAGATTTTTTTAATTTATCGATAAATAGCCGAAGCCTAGATTAATTATTGTTATTTATTATAATCAATTATTTTTTGTTTTAAGCAAATTCGAACTCAAGAACCCCCACATGAGAGGCTCACAAGTGACCGTTGTGTTGGAGGCTCTTGCCTGGTTAAAAAAAGATTTTAATTAAATAGGAGAGATTTTCTTTTAATTAAATAAGATTATTTTATTTATTTAAAATGATATTTTCTTTTAATTAAATAAGATAAGATTATTTGATTAAAATAAATTTTTTAATCAAATAAGAAAAAAATATTTAATTAAAAGAGAGATTTTCTTTTAATTAAATAAGATTATTGATGAAATGATCAAACCTTAGGAAATATTGAAATAATTAAATTAATTGCAATTTGATCAAGGAAAATGATTTGAATTGATTCAATAAAATATTGCAATGCATTGATTCAGGAAATTGATGAATTGATTCAAGAAATTGATAAGTTGAAGAATTGGGAACCATAGTCTAGGTGACCATTTTAGGGTGCATACATTTGCCCCTCTTTGACTAATGTGTGATCATATTGGAAACACATGTAGTCAAAGAATGCACTTGAAGTGTGAGGTCGATTTGGGATCACAAAATAACACAAATGTGTGGTCAACTTAGGAATGCATCAAGACAAAGAATAAACTTTTTTATAACAATTTTGTCTTGACAAAGACAAGCCTGTCCCAAGCGGAACAAAGATTGATAAACATGAATCAAAGATTGAAGTTTAATAGTTACGGGCCCCTCATGATTGAAATCAAAATGAAATAGAGGAGAAACAAAAAATTGATAAATTTCATCAAATCAAACTAAAGATAAGGTTCTTGATGTAAGATGAAAAATATAAGGATCACAAAACTAGGGTAGATCATCAAGAATGAAAGGTTATGCCCTAGAGTTGAATTAGAAGAAAAGAAGTGAGGTGAAAGCAAATGGAAGATAGAAGTTTGAAAGAGGTGGAAAGAAATGGAAAGAAGAAAGAGAATTTTCCTACATGACCATAGTTGATTAATAGTCCACAAGAAAGATGAAGGAAAACTCTCTCAAACTCATAACGCAACCTAAAAAATGAAGTTTAATAATGCAAGTTACATGAAAATGAAAAGGTGCACTTGCAATAGAGCAACTGTAAGATAAGATTTTGTGTTCATCATTCATAAGAGATGAACTTATTTTCATCATTGGGCCATTATTAATGGACATCAAAAAATCACACAATCATCACTAGTCACAAGCGTAATTATGAAGATATGAATGTGATTTATATCGGATTGGCATGTGGAAAGATTCTAACATAAGCATAAAAAACATAAAGGTCAAGATGACTTCAATGTTAGCTTACCCAAATTAATGTAGCAAAACCAAGCTCGCATCAAGACATAGATGTCAGGATGACCATAAGAATGGTTGTGTAAAAACAATCAAAGATGATGCCTCAAATATCCTAAGTGTTTCAAGGGGACAATAAGAGACACTCTAGAGTTTTAAGATGACACCCACAAGCAGAAAGCAAAGAAAAATATGCCCCATGTCCCAAGTCCTCTAGCTATGCATATCAAAGAGACTTTTTAGAGAAGAACACTCAACGAAAATCAATAATAGTCAACACACAAAGAAATGTTCATGACATAGCTCAAGCATTAAGTGTTTGCATTAAAAAAATCTAAGTGTGTTAATTGATACTAAGTTCCAAGGATAAGGATCAAATTCTTGCAAGTAGGTAAGATCACATGAAAAAATTGGGTAAGACCAAACCAATAAGTGTTGAAAAAAACACTCAATGTTAGAGGTTGTACTGAAAAATACAACTGGGGTGGTGTTGGAAAACACTGTTTACGAGGTATCCTAAAGACCAATGCATCCAAGTGACCAAAGTGAACATAGTTATGCCCCCTAGACAAAGATAAGACCATTTCCAAACCAAGGAAACAAGGACAAGGAATGATGGAGAAAGGCTAAGTGTCGAGGACACGTGCTAAGAAATAGGGGTACAAAGGCCTCAAGTAGCTGTTCCATGTTTTCACCACTTGGATTTTATTGCAAATTTTTTTTTTTGGAATATATAATTTTTTTTGGAGATACATCAAAGCACCTATAGCTAGGTTTTCACTAAGATGATCATTTTTTTAGGACATTTTCCAAATTTAATTTTTTTTGACAATATATAAATTTTTTGGATTTTTGAAATATATCATTTTTTAAAGATTTTTGAAATATATATATTTTTTGGAATTTTGAAGTATGTCATTTTTTTAGAATTTTGAAATATATCATTTTTTTTGGATTTTTCAGTATCAATAAATATATACAAAGGATGCCCTCGGCATCATGGATAAAACTTCTTCAGGTGCAAGACATTGATAGGATCAGGGAGTTACTCTCCCTCTTCTATAGATAGTAAATAAGCACTGGACCCAAAATTTGTTATAATGATGTAAGGTCCAAGCCAATTAGGTTCAAATTGTCTCTTTTGATCTCTCTGTTGTTGATTCTTATGATTTTCACGTAGGAAAAGATCTCCCACTTGGAATTCGTTAGGGCGAACCTTTTTGTTGAAGGCTTTGGACATGTGCTTTTGATAAATCCTAATATGGTCAAATGAAATTTACCTTTCTCATCTAGAAGTTCTAACTCTTGAAGTCTCATGGCATGATAGTCTTGATTTGTAACTAAACCTTTGAGAGAAACTTTAAGTGAAGAATCTCAACCTCTAAAGGTAACATTGCTTCAGCGCTATATGTGAGGGAAAAAGGAGTAGCCCCAATAGGAGTATGAATACTCATTCTATAGGCCCACAAAGCCAGATTTATCTGCAAATGCAAATCTCTATCACTCTTATGAACTATCCTATGTAGGATCTTCAGGATGGCCTTATTTGATGCTTTTGCTTGACCATTTCCTTGTAGAAAGTAAATGGAGGACCAATGTTGTTTAATCTTGAATATCTTGCAGAGTTGTTTAAGGTGTTTATTTTTGAATTGGCCTCTGTTCTCAATAATAATCTCAAAAGGCACTTCATATTGATAGATGATATGATTTAGAATGAATAGAGAGGCTATTTTTCCTGAAGCAATAGAAAGTGGTACAAATTCTACCCATTTAGTAAAGTAATCATTAGCAGTGATGATAAACTTGTGTCCACCTAATGAGTTGGGATGAATCTGCCCAACAAGATCAAAGGCCCAGTGCTAAAACAACCAATGAGAAATAGAAGGAATGAGCTCCCTATGTGGAGTATGTATTAGGTTACCATGTTTTTGAGACTTTTCAAATGACTTTGCAAAAGATACTGCATCAATCTGCATTGTGGGCCAATAGTATCCTGCCCTAAGAAACCTTTGGGCCATGGAAAAACCATTGGAATGTCCCCCACAGATGCCCTCATGGATGTCAACTAACACTTGATCATATTCTTCTTTTTCTAAGCATCTAAGAAGCATTCCATCTAGACCCCTTCTATACAAATCACCAGAGATAAGGGAATAGTGAGAGGCATTTTAGATAAGGTTTCTACGTTTAGATTGGTTAAAGGTTTCAAGTATAATACCATCATGAAGGTATGAATAAATGGCACCATAATAGGATGAATCACAACCAACAAGGGTACAAATAACATGACTTTCTTGAGAATCATAGATAGGGTGATGTAGCTCTTCCACCAGGAATTGAAATCTAGATTCATGTTGCTTTAGTTGAAGATGTGAAGCAAGTGTATCCATGGCATCGACTACTTTTTTTTTCTGCTCTAGGGATTTTTTGAAATGTAACAAATGTGAAATATCATCTCAAGGAATCAACCATTTTCTTGTACGATACTAGTTTCTCATTTTTTGTTAAATATTAATCATTGACTTGGTTGATTATCAGCTGTGAATCCCTATAGATGTGTAACTCTATGATTCTCCATTCTATGGCCATCTTAAGTCTATTTGTTAAAGCTTCATACTCAACAATGTTGTTTGTACATGGGAATAATAAGTTGTAAGATTTAGGAATCGTGTACCCATGAGGAGAAACAAACAACACACCAACTCCCAAACCATGTTGCATAAAGGATCCATCAAAGAACATCTTCCACGTTCTTTCAGTAGTATACATGAGGTGCTCATTTAGGAAATCAACTTGAATAGGTGCATTATCTTGTATTGGGAAATCAACCAATCAATTTGCTATGGCTTGTTCTTTGATCGTTTTACCCTCAATGTACTCAATATCAAACTCTAAAATGGTCATCATCCATTTAGTAAGTCTACCTATGAGGGCAGTCTTACCCAATAAATACTTGAGTGGATCTATTTTTTCTATGAGGTGTATAGTGTGCACAAGCATGTAATGTTGCAACTTTTGGGAAGCAAACACAACCGCTAGGCAAGCTTTCTCAATATTGGTGTAGCTAACCTCATATGAGACAAGAGTACGACTAATGTAGTATATTTCTCTTTCTTTCCCATGTTCATCAAGTTGAGCTAGTAATGCCCCTAAGGAAGATTTTGTCATTGAAATGTATAGAATAAGTGGTTTCCCTGGGATAGGAGGCATTAAAATTGGAGGATTTGCCAAGTACTTCATGATTTGATCTATGCTCTTTTGAAAATCCTCATTCCATACACATTTGACTCCTTTATTTAAGCTCTTGTTAAAAGGTTGAGCTCTATCTGCCAATTGTGAAATAAATCTCCTTATAGATTGAAGATGTCCTCGAAGACTCCTCATTTGACTAATATTTCTAAGAGGTGGCATATCCATGATTGCTTGGACTTTTTCAGGGTTTACCTCTAGTCCTTTTGCTGAAATAATGGATCCTAGTAGTTTTCCAAAGGTAACTCCAAATGCACACTTCTTAGGATTTAACCTTAGTTGAAATTGTTCCATGTGATCTAGAATGACTTCTAAGTCATCTAAGTGTGTGTCTCTTTTCTTAGACTTAGCCAAGGTGTCATCCACATAATCTTCCATGTTTTTATGCACCATATCATGAAAAATAGTGGTCATAGCTCATTGATAGGTGGCTCCTGGGTTCTTTAATCCAAAAGGCATAACATTCCAACAATAGGTACCCCATACACAAGTGAATATAGTCATTTCTTGATCTTTAGGAGCCATCATAATCTGATTGTATCTGGAAAAACCATCCATTAAGGAATAAATCTCATAACCCACAGTCATATCCACTATCATGTCTATATTGGGAAGTAGAAAGTCATCCTTTAGGCATGCTCTATTGACATGTAAAATTTGTGCAAACTCGAATAGTTTTTTCATGCTTGGAAACTGGTACAATGTTTGATAACCATTCAACAAAGTCAATAGCCCTTATGCATTTTGCACCAAGTATTATCTATGGTTATGCTTTCACTAGGAGGGTTATGTGAGGATGCATCTTTCTCGATTTCTTCTTAACTGGTTTGATACCCAAATCTATGGATAAGTGATACATGATAAGATTAGTTTCAACCCTGGCATATCTGAATAAGTCTAGGCAAAATTTATCTTTTTTTTCCATAAGAACTCAGTATAAGCTTCTTTTTCGTGTGGCGACAAGGACTGAGCCAAGTGTACCATCTATGGAGCCTCATCCATACCCAAATTGACTACTTTTGTTGGTTCAATTAGTACTAAATATCTATCTTAAAAATATCTAGGGAGACAATCAATTACCTCATCTTTAGGCACCTTAGAGAGGTTTTCACCCTTGGATATGTCCTTTCTTTTTATTTTTGTTTTTGTTCTGACACTGCCACACAGTGGTTTTCACCATCAAAACTCTTATTCTTTTTCTTTTATTTTCTTTTTATTTCTTTTATTTTCTTTTTATTTTGTAATTAAGGTACTTGATGTCTAGCTTTGTCATGTTGGTAGCTAATTCATTGGTGGAAGAGACTACAAGTTCAATGGAATTCAAGTAACAGACTATCTCATAGTCATTTTGAAATGTTAAGAGCTTAGGTTCTTGATAGTGTTGGGACCAATCAATAAGGTCGGGATGAACAAAGGGTAAGCCAATGACTGGTTCAAGGTTGTGAATGTGAATAGTTTCATCTCTGGTGACTGGAAAGTTAGAGTCTATCAAGTAACTTCCTAAGCTACCCAAATCAAGATTTGTCCTAACAAGCAAAGAATCATCCACTAAGGAAACATGTGAGTTTAAATCCTCTAATCCTAAATGTGACTCATTAGGTACCTCAGGTAGAGAGCTATAAGAGTGGATGACATCAACATCTACGTCAACTATGGAAGGCTCCAAGAAGGAATTCCATTCATACTCATGTGAACTTGTTTCTGAACTTCTACTAGAGTGCTTACACCATGAAGGCTTGGGACGCCTTGATGTGGAAGCTTGAATATCATCAAGGGTAACACATTCTCTTTCCATTAAAATATCTAAACTTGATTCATTTTGTTCCACAATTGCAACTGTCTCATGAGTGACTATACTATCTGAATTTTCCCAAAGGAGACTAGTGGAAGGAACCCAATCTTCACACATATCTTGCTAATTTTTCAAATTAGGTACATATTTTGGTTCATCTTCACTATCTCACTTCTCAAGAATAGGAGTAGTGTTCTTATTATGATTTTCAAATCCAAGGCCAATTGCCTCCTTAGACTTGTGTCCAAAAAGAACAGGATCAAGGGGTTCAGCTCTAGCATCCAATCTATGACTTAAAGGGCCATGTCTAGGATAGCCCATCTATTTGAAAAAACTATACCCTCTTCCATAGGCCTATGAGAGGGAGAGAAGTTCTCATTGCACATATATTTATCTTCTCTATAAATCTAGTCTCTAATAGCTATGCCCTCTTTCTCATCTTGATTAGGCACTGATGACTATACAAATGTGTCAAATAATATCATAGTTGAAGAGGAAGGTCTCATTTCTTGTGAAGGTTTTCCATAAGACCTAGGTGAAATTGGTAATGCTACAAGGAAGTTGAGTTGGTACCATCCCATACCAAGGTCTATTGATTTAAACTTGTCTCTACATTTAGCTAAAGCTGCATCAAAATCATCTGCTTCTCTATTGAGGGGAACATGAGTACTCGCTGAAATTGAGTTAATAGATAAAGTATTATCCCCAGGTATACAAACCTTTGTTCCATTGTAAGGGAACTTAACACACTGATGATAGGTAGATGAAACTATTTGCATATCATGAATCCATGGTCTACCAAGTAATATATTGTATGCAAGGGCACTAGCATCAACTATTTGAAATACAATATCTTCTCAACAGGGACAATCCTAACAAGAAGGATGACCAACCTCTTTGAACTTATTTCCACCTCATCATAGGCTTTGGTAGTGATCTTTCTTTTGGTATCTATGACTTGTATAGAATAACCCAAAGTCTTTAAAAGACTCAAAGAAGGAATATTAAGCCAAGCATCCCCATCTACCAACACACACCTAACATGGGTTTTTTGAATCACGATTTCAATATGGAGAGCAAGATTATGTGGGTGGCTCAAAGATTTATCATCTTCCTCTAAAAAGTTGAGGTAATGAGGGCTAGAAATATGATTAACCATGTTCTAGAATTGATCAACATCCAAATTGTTGGAAACATTCATTATGCATAAAGCATCCTCAAGGACTTTCTTATGTCTTGGAGACAACTCTAAGAGCTCAAAGATCAAAATCTAAGCTGGGGTTCTTTGTAAATGATCAACAAGACTATAGTTTGACGTAGGATTGACTATTAGTTTTGAGGTAACATTCTTAGATGTCACTTTCTTTGGCTTACTTGGTTGACTTGAATAGGGTCCTCTAATGACAAGAGTACCTTGACTTAATGTGACAACATTAAGACTTTGAGATGACACTCTAGAGTGGGGACCCCTTAGCACCAAGTTGGGTTTTTCATCAAAGATAGGAGGAGAGTCCATGTCTAGTTTATAACCATAAGGATATTTATTTTTCATCATGTTGACATTCTCTTCTACTACTTCAAGTAGGTTGACAACATTCTCTACATTGACGTAGGTGTAATTGATCTTAGCTTTTCCATTCTTAGGTTTAGAGGTTTCCCCCTTATCATACTTGGGAAAAGGTTCTTTGAAGGCCTTGTGATCAGCATTAGTGTTCAATCCATCCACTCGAAGCTTACCATTCTCAATAAGATCCTGAATGATATGTTTGAGTTTCCCATAGTTTTCAACATTATGTCCAGTGTCATTGTGAAACTTGCAATAGGCTTTCTCATCCCACCACATGGCTTAACCTTAGGTATATGAAACTTTGTGGGATCAAAAGGATGCACCAAGTTGCGAACAATACACTTTATCAATATCTCGTCATATGATTCACCAAATGTTGAAAAATATTTCCTTTCTCCCTTTGGCCTATCTTGGTATCTTGGCTTACTTCCTTGTTGATTAGCACTAACCAAATGAAGGACACCTTGATCATTAGATTTGGAGGAGTCCACAACTCCATCATTGACCACTTGTTTATTTCTATTCCAATATGAATTCTTTCCTTTATCTTTGTTGTTGTTTCTTTGGCCATTGTTGTTATTGTTTCCATGTTTGGCCAAAATTCCTTGTTCTTTCAAAACATCCTCAATTCTAAATGTTGTTTCAACCATCATGTCAAAAGACTCAAAAACCATTTTCTTAACTTCATACCGAATTTCAAGAATCATGTTGCTAATATTGATTTCAATCTTCTCTTTTTTAGGGATAGCCCTAGAGTAGCAAGAGCATTGTTGTCTCCATCTATGCAAGAAAGTGATAAAGGATTCTCCTTGATTTTTCCTTATGTTACACAAGTCCAACAGGGTGACAGATCTTGAAAGGTTGTATGCAAAGTGTTGAACAATTCTTTGAAGAAGCTCTTTGAAAGTCTTAATAGGAGGAGTTATGTTGGTGAAATATTCCATTGCTTGACCCTTAAGACTCCTTGGAAACAATCTCATAAGATATGATTCTTCATGATGAAATTCAAAGCTCATGGTATAAATTTGATGCACATGATCACTTGGATCCCCATTCCCATCATACTTATAATATTGGGGGATCTCAAACTTTCTGGGAAAGTCTTTCATATCAACACTCTTATCAAAAGGGTTAGGAAAAATTGAATCAAGTGAGAAGGATCTCTTAGACCTACCATGAAGTTGTCCATCATACTCTTGATTAAACCATTCTTTCAAATATGGATCTTGCCTCCTAATTTTTTGGTTGACATCATAGTTGTAGGGAACTTTAGCACCCTTATCAATTAAATTCTTTAGGAATATATCCTTTTTTTGATATATATACTTCTCCACACATTCTTGGAAAGAAGAATTTTGTTGCAGCCATGAAATCTTGAGACTCATGGTCAAAATTTGAACTACCTCCTCCATACTATGAACCATGGTGAGCATGTTGCAAAGGTTGTCTTGAAATCCTAGGAGGTGTTGGTCTCCTATAATGATCATGTCTTGAAGCCCCTTTTCCTCTAGGGCTAGAAGTTTGTGAATGTGTTCTTGAGTGTCTTCCACTTCATGGAGTCTCAGGAGGGGTGGATGGAGGAAATTTGTTTCCACCACCAACACACATGTTGTTAAATTTAACATTAAGTTGTTGAGCCAAGAGTCTATCTTGCTCCTCTTGGAATTTTTTCCTTTCTATTTCTAACAAAGCTTGTCTTTCCTCTTCCATACATTTAAATTGTTCTGCCTTCACAACTTGTTCCTCTAGGAAGGCTTTCTTTTCATTCTCGAGTATCTTAAGTCTATCACTCATGTATCTTGAAGGTGTCTTGAGTGGTGAACTTGGTCTTGAATATCTAAACAAGTTATTAGTATATGTTGCATTCACATGAGTACCATGAGGTTCATCATCTTGGTTTTCAAGTTGTGATAGATCTTCTTGATAGGCTTGCCTCTTATCTCTTTCAACCCTTTGGTGTGCATCCATACATCTAGTTGAGATAAGGGGTGATACTGGTCAATTTTCATGAGAGGAACTACAAGACAAAAGGGTAAGTATCTCGATATTTTTCAAATATGTCATCAAGGCATTCATCCATTTCTTCCCTCCCTTTTTGAGTCATTGTATAACTCATATCCATATCTGAGTGAGAAGGTTCTAAGGATGTACTCAACTCACTAAGGTTACTCTTGGGATCAAACCAAACTTCTGAGTTGTTTCTAGATGATTGATCAAATACAGGTTCTTTTCCCTTACATCTTTGACAAATTTGAACTAAGGGTAATTGGTTAAAGATTACTTGAGATTGTTTTCCTTGATCTACTTGATATCTTGTTGTAATCGACATGAAAGAAAAGGTACTATTTGATAGAAAAACTCTAAGAAATGTTAGTACCAAACTAGGATAGTAAAATCACTCACTTACATCCAAAAGAGAGATGATAAGATAGAATTTTTGCAGTAGGCATAAACCAACACTGCCACAGAGGTGCCCACTACTTTGGGTGAACACCTTAGGACATATGGATTAGGAGGATGATTTACCCAAAATATAATTGATTAAAATTGAATTTGAATGGAAGTGAATGGAAAAGAGATTACTAAGACTCTCCAAGCATTTTATCAAAGAATCCAAAGGTTTATCTTCTCAACAAGGACAGTTTCTAACTCATCGACTCCAAGAAAGGTCACTCATAAAATTAAAGATTACTAATTCAAGAGTTTAAAACACAATAATCCAAGGTGAAAACAAGCTTTCAATAGTTGGTTAAGTGACCTAATTTGACTCGAATCAACCAAGGAGGACTAGAAATGACAGAATAACAAATTGAGAAAGGTTTCAACTCGAGAACTCAGTTTTCTTGTTCATTTTAATTGATCAACTAGATGCATCAATAGATTTTTGTTATAAATTAGGCATGCAAGACAAAACTAAGGGAGTTCAAGAAAATATCTACAAGCAATGGGCAAGGGACAAAGAAACCTTATGCATAAACAAGAATAGTGTCTTAGTATGAATCTAATCCCTAGAACCACTACTATGTATGTTCTCAAAATATTTTCCAATCATGCAAATAGTCCTAGAAAAGAAAATTTGGGTTGCACTATGGTTCTTAGTAATGGTCAACTTTGCAACTCTTGCAATCTCGAGTGGGCGAAATCCAATCCCAATGCACTAGGGTTTTGACACATTCCAAGAATTTAATCAATTGGAGACGCTGAGGAAATCTGACAGCCCAACAAAAGACTACACTTGTGGAGATTTCTTCCAAAAGGACATTTATATAGGGGGTTTTGCTACCATGAAAAAAGTGGCTACTATAGCTTGAGGTTCCATCCACGTGGTTTACCCAATAAAGGGAGTGTCCACTATAGTTAAACCTCTCTAATCAAGGAAAACTCACAAAATTAGACCACATGGAGACTTAGTTTGGATTTAAGGGTTGCAAGTTTCTGATGTGCCCAAAAGGGAACAACGCATACTCCTCTAGCCCCTTCACCTCACCCAAACATAGTAAATAGATTCATTGACACACTAATTTGAAATTACTTCACTGAGGTTTGGAAAGAGTCACCACCAATCTCAAGAGAGAATGTAACAACAAATATCGAAGACAAACCAAGTGAGATGATGAAATAATATCAAATCCTTCCCTACCTACAAGGGGATCTATCGTTAAGAAGAGCTTCGCATGCAAGGAAAGTGAATGAAGCCCACTCTCTCAAGATCACCACAAATAGTGTTCATAGGGCCTAATTACTATGTGAAACATGTATGAAAGAAAGAAAATCTAGGTCCAATTTTAGAGCACCAATCGAAATGTGAATTATGAAAGCATGTAAAACACTCAAGTCAAACACATGAGAGGTTCACTTTTAATTCCAAAATAAAAATGTTATAAAGATGTATAAGAATACCTCAGATCTAAAGCAATGCATACGTATCACTCCCCCGATCTAACAAACCAAGCAAGCGCTCCAAGTAAACAATAAGCAAACCAATACAAGATAGATATGTCTTATGAGAACCTTATAGTTAGATCTCAAAATATGACCATTAGAAGTAATAGTAACCAGAAAATAACCTAAATGAAAACTCACATCATACATTGAACCATGTGAAAATTAAATACAAGTTAATCATTAAATGCCTTTAAAAAAAAAATTAATTAATTTTTTTGACCTAGTCAACAAGATTGGACCTATATGCCATGAATTCAGACCAAAAACCTTAAATATAGAAAAGAGACCCCTATTAAAAAATAAAATCCTTTCCAAAAAAGTTATAATTTTAGAAAAATATTTTCATTTGTGCCCTAGGGATTCATTTTGTCAAAATAGACCCATTCTTGTAAGTCGAGTGTTTGATCCCTTATATTATTTCTAAACTCAAAACACAAAGAAACAACCCTATTTAGAATTCATAGACCTTTCCAAAAATGTATACTTTTCTAAAATGTTTGCTAATTTGTGCCCAAAAATGATTTTTCATGAAATATAAAGAAAAAATTATAAAAATACAAATTACCTGAAAAAAAATCTGAATTTTTAAATAAAGTTTCTCTGATATGTCACCAACCTGTAAAAATAATTTCAAGCCAAAACACCAAGCCGTTTGTGAGATATGATCAAATCTTTAAGATCTAGGGTTTTTTCATCTCCAAACAAATCTGCACAATGGGGTTAGCTCCAAAAAAAGTCAAAACTAACATGTAAAGGTGGTTGCCTCATGGTGGGTGTTAAAAATATGTGCAAAAATGTTGACACACTTCTATGAGTCATTATATCCAAGATTGCTCAAGAATGGGATCTCAAATGGCGACTCATAGCTCTCTATTTATGGAGTGCAAGAGTTTGTAATGGAGACCCTTAGTTTGGCCTAGTTTGTGCCCATGCAAGTAAACCATAAAATGAGAGATTCAAAGATCAAAATATGCACGCAAATGAAGATGCAAGCTAATCTAAATGATAATAATGCAAAGCAATGCAAGAAAGAAAATCTAATCTATGAAAGGAAATAACAATGCAAGATTAATCTATGAAAGCAAATATGACTCTAAGCTAATATGAAAATGCAAGGATGAAGCATGATGACAAAAGCCATGGATGCATGAGATAAGAAGACAAGAAGAGAGAAGTTTTAATGAAACTCCAATGTCCAAAATCTAAGGCTCAAACTCCTCCAAAATCACTCTCCAAACTTGTAGCATAACAATACTATAGCAACTAATATCTATCCAAATGAGAA